>JAWZYT010003549.1:0-57500 GCA_034508575.1 Petrolisthes manimaculis | reverse complement strand
AAACTTTAAACTCTCTCCCACACTCCCTCCCTCTCACCCACCCCCATCCACCTCCAAGACTTTAAACCATGCTCTCTCCCACACTCCCTACCTCTCACCGCCCCCCCCACCCACATCCCAAACTTTAAACACCCTCCCACACTCCCTCCCCCTCACTGCCCCCCCCCCCCCCGGTTGGAGAAGTCCGTTGGGGGCTAAGCAACAACCTTCCTGTGGCAGAATTTAAAAGGCCCGGGTCAAGAAGGGGGCGGGGGAGGGGGCCAAGGAAGGGGGGGGGGGAGGGGGCCAATGAATGGGAGAGGTGGGTAAAGAGGGGGGCGGGAGGGGGCCAAGGAAGGGGGGGGAAGGGGGCCAAGGAAGGGGGAGGGGGCCAATGAATGGGACGTGGTCAAGATGAGGAGGGAGGGGGCCAAGGAGGGGGCGAAGGGGCCAAGGAAGGGGGGGAAAGGGCCAAGGAAGGGGGGGGAAGAAGATGGGAAATGGGAAAGGAAAGTGAAAGGGGGAAGGAATGGAGATGGAAATGAGGGATAGGAAAGGGGGAAGGGAATGAAAGAAAAATTGGAGAGAAACGAGAGTGGGAATGGGAAAAGGGAAACGAGGAAGGGATAATGGAATGGAAGAGAAAAGAAGATGGGATGGGGAAAGGAAAACGAGGAAGGGAAAAGGGAATGGAAGAGAAAAGAAGATGGGAATGGAAAAAGGGAAAAAAACGAAGGAACAGGGAGAGACTGAATAAATGAGGGAAGAGAAATGAAGAGAAAGAAGGAGGAAAGAAAAATGAAGAAGGAAGGAGGAAGAGAAATATAAGTTAAGAAGTCATTGCCCCCAACAACACCTGCTATTTATTTATTTTTTATATAGTATGAGATGGGTTGCTTGTATTTTTTGGCTTAATTTACAAAGTTCAGTACAAAGTAAATCACTGATGGAAAATAACAGTTACCTCCATCATTACTGTATCATTAAGTGGGAAGAAGTACAGTGTTGGTAAATCTGGAGCAACTGAATCCTCCAAACTATTCCAAGCAACAGAACACCATTATTTGTGTAAACTTGGGCCTGTTTTCTGGCATACTTTGGAGGAATCAAGGTGCTCCGAAAAATATACTCTGCCCCTTAAACTCTCAGTGGGACTTTTATCTTAAGGGATGTAATATTTTGAAGTCAATGTAGGCCTCCAAACTCATCTACAAAACACATCCCCTGTATAATTTCACTTCATATGGAGGGGTTCTGTTTCCTGGCATAGTATGGAGGAATCAGTTGTAGTCTTCCAGTATCCCAAAACTTAAGTTCATTCTCTTCCTCCCATAAAAACTGTAAAAAGGCTAATTTCCCTGTGAATCCGCTAATGGGAGCAGGATGTACCAAGTAAGAATTACCCCGGGAATAATTAACGCTCTGAGGGGTGTGGGAATACTGGTGAGAGAGAGAGAGAGAGAGAGAGAGAGAGAGAGAGAGAGAGAGAGAGAGAGAGAGAGAGAGAGAGAGAGAGAGAGTCAGGGGAAAGGGAGAGGAGGGAGAGAAAGAGGGAGTGAGTCAGGGGAGAGAAGAGAGAGAGAGAGAGAGATATTGGTATGATATAATAATACAGATACTATATTTATGTCCACGTCATGCACGAGGGTAAGGCCTTGAGGGAGGTAAACACAAAACACTTTAAAAGGCGACACACATTACAAGTACGAGTAGTGTGTGTGTGTGTGTGTATCTCTCTCTCTCTCTCTCTCTCTCTCTCTCTCTCTCTCTCTCTCTCTCTCTCTCTCTGTATTCTCTTTTTGGTGAACTGGAGCGTCGTAACTCCTCCAAAGTATGCCAGGAAACAGGACCAGATTAATAAATGTAATTGTGGGCTGTTGCTTGAAATAATTTGGAGGAATCAGTTGCTCCAGATAAGGATGGAGAAGGAAGGTTCTATCCACGCCCCCCTCCCCCCCCACACCCCGTCTCTCGAGGCAGGGGTAAAGAGGGAGGGGGAGGAAGTAGAGAGGAAAGGAGGGGCAGTGATGAGAGGAAGGGAGGGGCAGTAAAGAGAGGAAGCAAGGGGGGGAGGGATAAGAAGTGAGGAAGGAAGGGAGGGAGGGGGAAGAAGAGAGGAAAGTCGGTGAGGGGGGGGAGGAAGTAAAAGAGGAAGGGAGGGGCAGAGAAATGAGGAAACAAGGGAGGAGGGAGAAGTGAGGAAGGAAGGGAGGAGTAAGGAAGGAAGGAAGGAAGGGAGGGGAAGATAGGAAGGAAGGGGGGCAAATCAAAGAGGAAAGGTGGTGAAGGGGGAAGAGGCAAGAGAGGGGAGGAGGAGGGGTAGAAAAGGAAAGGAGGGAGGGTGTGTGGGAAAGAAACAGTGGAGGGGAGAGAAAAGGTGGGGTTGGAGGGGCGGTTTGTGGGAAAGAAAAGGAAGAGAGACGTAAGGAAAGGAAAGGAAGGGAATGAGATGTTAAATAAAGGAAGAAAGGAAATAAAGGAAAGGAAATGGAGACTGGTGAAGAAAAGGTAAAGAGTGGAAAAGGTCGATAAGGAGAAAAGGAAATAAAAGCTGCAATGAAAGGAAAGACGAACAGAGATAGGAAAAGAAGGATAAATAAGGTGTACAACAGAGAGAGAGAGAGAGAGAGAGAGAGAGAGAGAGAGAGAGAGAGAGAAGATGCAAAGGAGAGCGTGGAAGGCTGATACGGTAAGGGTGGGGTGGGGTGGGGTGGGGGTGAGGGGGTAAGGGTGTAGGATTGGAGGGGGGGGGGGGTTCAAACATATGGATGGGAGGGGAAGGTGCACCGGTTGTTTCCGTTAAAAGGAGGGAAGTGGGGGGGGGGAGGATGGGGGTGGGGGGTGAAGGAGATTTAAACCCTCCCCCTGAAAGAAAATTTAAATCCCAAACTTCCGGAGAGGCAGATACGTGACCATTTAAATTTTCCCGCCAAAAATAGTTCGCGTTCCCAAACCTAAAATGTAAACAAACGAAGTGCTTTAATTTTCAGTACTATTGTATTAAGATTATCATAATTCAACTCCTGCTGTATTTAGTATATCCATTATTATTTACACTTATACAATTTAATTATTATTGTTGATACTTCCAGTTGATTGTAATATATTTCCGACTTTTCTTTTACTAACTATTGAACTTACAATTATATTCATTCATTCTCTCTCTCTCTCTCTCTCTCTCTCTCTCTCTCTCTCTCTCTCTGTTCACTAGCCTACACCATAAAACTAAGGGTGAACCACAGCCCCACCACACCCACCACACTGACACCCCCACCACACCCTCTCTCTCATTAACACTCACACGAGCAGGTACTCTCCACTCTTTCCAGGTGACCACACTTCTCAGGCCCGCGGTACGCCTGTGGTTATGTATAGGTGCCTACACGTATGTATGTATGTATAGGTGCCTAGACGTATGTATGTATGTATTCACTAGCCAAGGTTCAGCCTAATGAGAAACGTTTTGGCGGGATTTATCAGTGGGTGCAGGAAGTAAGTACAATCTCAATCCAATTTTTGTACCCAGGTCTTGTTGAAGTTTCGAATCATTTGACATAATTATTATATACTTGTGAGCCTAATACAACGCTTATCCTGTTTCATATTTGTTTGAGCTCGCTTAATACTCGATGAGGCTATTCGAAGCAGTCCTGGATACATATTTTGGATTCCGAGTGTACAGTAGCCTACCGTAACCCATGTCGTCATATTTAAAAGACTTAAAGGTATCCTCGATAATATAGACCTAAACATATATATTACACACATACCCAATACAACACAAACACTCATTTCACATGTAATCTCTCACATCCATAGGTGAACCAAATAATAATAATAATAATAATAATAAGAGGAACTAAGGGGGAAGTACAAACATATAAAAGTGAACATGTATGGATCGTGGGTGTAGAAAAACTTCCCGCTCTGTGGTTTTCCCGACAAAACAACCTTCGATAGGCACGAGTCTTGTTCAACATCTTGGGCTCCAACTACACTTCATTTTATTTACACCGAAAAAATGTACAGGCTCCCTCATTAATTTTTTTTTATTTTTTGCTTTTTCGGCAAATGTAATGCAATCCAAGACCAATTACACAACATATTTACTCACCTAGGTACTGTCTGCAGCTTTATATACACTGAAATGTAAGTGAAACGTGTATCTAGAAGGGAATCGGTGCATTTTCACCACTATAACACACACACACACACACACACACACACATACACACAATAACCAGCTAACTAGCCGTGACGAATTTGGGAGGAACAGGTCTGGTGGTGAATCAGTGTACTTCCAAATCATGGGAGATGGGAGATACCCCGGGCACCTCAGCTCAGCCACCCATCATGGCTGACAGGGCACTTCCGGTCCCACTGTAACGAACTTTGCCGAGAGAAGGCAGGCAGGCAGGCAGGACTCGTGGGGGTGGGGGGGGGGGGACCTTGGTGGCTGGCGAGGGGAGTAAATAAGAGAGGGAGAGGCAGGCAGGCAGACGGCAAAGAAACCATGCGAAGTTGAAAAGTGAGAGATTATACCATGTCTGTAAAATATGAAGTACCATTTTTATATTATCATGGGATGGAGAAAAGGTGATTGGGATGAAGGGAGAGGGCAAAAATTTAGTAAAGGAAGGAGTTGGAAGGTATTAGACAGCGAGGGCAAAACTCAGATAAGGTGCTGTTGGGTTAAAAGTAGGAGAGATGAGAAGAAAAGGGAGTAAGCAAAGAGAAGTGGGGAAGAGTTGATAAATAGGAGAGGGAAGGCCATTTGGGAGAACGAAGATTGGATGTAAGAAATATAAGAACGGGGAAACGTGGAAGAGATATATAGATACAAGGGATGAGAGGAAATAAAGAGGGAGGGGAAGGCAAGGAGGGACATGGGAAGAAGAAAGGACAGTGAGGAAGGCAGAATGTGGTAACGTGGGGAAGGAGAGAAGTGTGGGAAGGACAGAAAAGGAGGGAGGGAAGATGAGATTAGAGAAAAGGAAAGATGGATGGATGTATGTAGCGAGGGAAGGAGGGAGAGCCGACGAGATGGAGTAAAGGAGTGAGATGGGACGAGATTAAGGAAGATGATGAAAAGAGTGAGGGAATGGGGAGTGGGATGAAGAAGAGGAAGATGGAAGAAAGATGTGGACAACACGGAGGGAGGGAAGGAGACACATGCAGTATAGCCAAGGGAAATAGGAGATAGACGTAAGAAGGAATGAACCGCGGGAGATACAATGACAGAGGGAGAACAGGAAAGGAGGAAAACGGTGGAGAGAAGGAAGATGACGAAGGAAGGGTGGGAAGGAAGGAGGGAGGGTGGGACCGAGGGAAGGGAAGGGCAGGGCAGGGCAGGGACGCTAATCTTGCCAACAGATGATCATAATATAATTCCCACGTTTTCAAATGCATGCACGGTTTCAACCCAATTCCAAAATATGATTGACAAAATATGATCCATCCCACCTCCCACGAAATGAACGATAACATACAACATCAACAATCCCCACCCATACCCTCACTGTGAATATAGTTAAAGTACAAATAAACTACAAGGAGATTTCTGGCAGCCCCGTGTGACTGAGGCGACAGGTTCATATGAGCGTCTTTGGTATTTAAACTCAAAAAACCGCCAAACCGTCACAAGTGGTCCGGGAAATTTATGTGGCATTTTGGAGTTCACATTTTTCCTCCTCGGTCTTGTTTGTTTGGTTGGGATTTAATCAATTTGTTTTCCCATCACCGCGACCTCATATTTTTTGTCTCATACATTTCATTCATTTTGTCCCAGTATTTGTGCCTTATGTCCGCAAACCTAATATTTTCTCTCGCTCTCAAATGTCTAATATTAAATCTCCGTTTGTACGATAACACTCTCACTGACATTCACGTCCCCCTACTCACACACACACACACACACCCTCTCTCTACGACTGCACACGAGCATAGCAAGAAACATCCCCTCCTCCCATCACAACTACCACAATTACCAACATTTAAGCAAAGACAACCCGTGCCCCTCCCAAGTACAGTTCCACCAATAATACCACGCGACACACACCTCACTCTTACTACAACAAAAACAACAACATCAACAACAACTCCTCCTCCTATATACCACACTACTTCTACTGCAACAGAAACATTTCAATCATCACTAACAATGCTATTATTAACTACACCAACAGCAAGAACCAGTCCATCTCCAACCACCACGGAATATAAATGTCCTATAACCTTGGCTGTCTCTGGAACCAAGTCAACCAACACCAAAGACTGAATGAACACTTTAGGACTTTAGGTAATTATTAATGCTCTGTGGTTTCCGGTTAATATAATTGTGACTCACCACTATTACTTCGTATACGGCCACAATAATTATATCCTATCAACTAGCTAGCTACCAAAATATATATAATGATAATCACCAGACATTAACTTTCTTTTATCGTAGGTTACTCATTATTATTATTATTATCATTCAGATCACAACCACTTCTAGTTTCTTTTACATACCATACTAAAAATATCACTATAAAAAATGCAAGGGATCCGTTACCTATACACAAAAAGCATCCATAATCACAACTTCCCCTTACACCAACCAATCATCGTGAACCCATTAGCCATCAACAACACCACACTTGGGTTAGTGTATACTATCACCAACTCAGCCATAAAAACAGGTTACCAAAGCACTAATCATCACATCTGACCTCCACAACTACATCACTCACTACTGACAGCTCTTCAGTAAGTTACTTGGCTACACACACACACACACACACACACACACCAGGATGTCACTAGCCTAATCACTACCAATTTACCTATCACCGCCACAAACAAATCCTCTCTTTACTCACCAATAAAAGTATAATCATACCATACTAACTTCACAACTACCACGACAAGCTAAAACTAATAATTATGTACTATATTCACCCAGCACACCCACTCAGCCACATTATACGCCACCGACAACAATAATAATCAGAGTACCCAAGATTATTAATGTAAACAAACCTACCCTTCCCCCGACTAGGCTAACAACCAACCAACCAACTAAAACTCCAGTGTACAAGCCACACCCACCATCAAAACACTACTACCACTACTACTACTACTACTACTATTACTATCCTCCTCACTATCACAACTGCCGCTGCCACACCTACCACCACCACCGACTGAACTTTCTTGAAGAGGGAAGCAGACGTTGTTGAAGTTTAGGCTAGAATATGCGAGTTGAGGGAGGATAAAAAAAAGGGTAAATGAAACACAATTATCATACTCTCCCCATCTTTCTCACTATACTTCTCACTTCACCATATTTCTTCTCCAAACACAATTAAAATATCTCTCTTGTTTGATATATAGGAGCACAATGATACCCCGAGTTAGCTATCCAAACACTGCCTTTCATACAAACCTTATCACGCTTATGTTATCCTACTGGCCATACTCGTAGCTAGGACAATCACCTTCCCTATCAAAACATACTACACATTTCTCTATCAATTACACTCAAATCATCTCTCTCTATCTCTCTCTCTCAAGCCACCCCCACACATCGTAATATGTAAATTAAAGCCACATGTTTTTACCCGAGCAGGAAACGCCTAAATGTCAGAGAGCACGACCAACAGCTCTACAAAGGATGTTTCTCCCCGATCTTCAGTACAGTAGTAGCCTATTATTATATATATATACTCGTACTACTATTATTATCCTACAGTTTATCAATATTATGGTATAAAAAGAAAAAGAAAACTTGTCTTTATTAACTACTTTTCTGGATTTATAAGTCTAAGACACTTGATTATTATAATTACCAATGGTCCCCTTACACAACATTAAATAATTGTCATATACTTTTTTTTATAACTCATTTTTACTGCACTACCACAACTAATCTACTTAATAACTATAGCAATGAACTGAAAATTAAATCATGCACCCATCTATAATCATCGTATTAACTTCTGCTAAACTGTACTGTACCGTACCTCATTTTACCTTAATCCCAGTCAATATTATCACGAGTAACACGTTTCAATATTAGGCAACTCTAAATATTTTCCCGCGTCGAGTCCACTGAGTACGGTATCTATCATCTTTGAGTTCGGGGGGTAGTAGGTAATAGTGTTGGTGAATCTGGAGCAACTGATTCCACCAAACTATTCTCACCAATCTAATCGCATAGAAGTACCGGTACCCTTTTCCATTCTTTTTTAAGAGAGCGGTTTTCTTTTTTTGTCGTTAGTGTTTACGAGAGGACACGACATTAACACAGAGATTATTCTCAGAAATGTCTAAAGGATTTGTGTCTCATCAACACTCCCCGTCTCAACAGAGGTGCTAATAGCGTCTAACATTGAACTATTTTCTGCTTTAAAAACCTAATTAATCCAGCGGTGTTTTACTGCCTTCAAGGGGGCAATATACTTTTGGTTTATTAGAACGCTTTGATTCTTCCAAAGTATGCCAGGAAACACGACCAGATGATCAAAAATTACGGTGGCTTGTTGCTTGAATTGGCTTACTAAGTCTGGCAGAACCAGTTGCTCCAGATTTACAAACTCTGTAATATCCCTTTAATTAAAATGCTTAGGTAAACAGGTTTCAGAATGTACCGTACATACGTGGCTCGGTGGTACAGATCAAAATCTAGATGGGCAAACAACCCAAATCCTGAGCAACGAACTATGTAGACTAATTGCAGAGTGAAAGCTATGCACAACACAGCTTATTACAGACTCCGTGACAATCTAACCAGAAGCTTCAAATTAATTATGCTCATTAACATATTGGCGTAGTATATATTGAGCGGGTGCCAATTAACTTAACAAGCCAATCAACGTAGTGCGAGTAACAAGCCGCCTAACCCCACCAGCCAGTCAGCCAGCTGTACAGTGTACATTTGGGTATGGTACCAGGGAACTGAAGTGAGGAAGATGAAAGAAGGCCACCCTAGCTAGACCTGAGAGACCCTGTAGCACGTGGGAGAAGTAGATAGAGAGGAGGGACAACACCACGATATAGAAAAAATACTGTGGAAGGAAAGGAGGGAGGGACATGTGAACAATTGGAAGGGAATGGTTCAGGTTCAAAGGGGTGCCAAAAATCTCAAAGTACTACCCACATCACCCCAGGGAATACCCACCTAATGGGAGTGGGTTGGAAGGAAAGCAGGAGTCCCGGGGTAGTCGTTAGTGTTTGGCGTCACGGAAGAGGACGACAACGAAACAGGAGATAAGGCAAGAGGAAGGGACCGATTAGCACGAGGGGGGATGAGGTACATACTATTCAAATAACAAGCAAGGGGAAGAGGATTAGCCTACAAAGGATTGCGAAAACAAGAGATACATTTGAAGTCTCAGAGAAGTTTGGGGGATCTATCGCTCTAGGCAAAAATGAAAATGAGAGACCACTGAGGGATGAAGGAAGAGAGGAATAGCTGGGATTTCTCTAGAGTGATAGAGTCTTAGAGTTTGGGTAGGCTAAGCAAGGAAGACTGATAGTGTTGGTACTGTCCAGTTAATTAGCTGGATGCCAGAGCCCATAAGAAACCATACCGGACCGTCTAAGACCAATCCTTACGTCACATTTCTTGTCGAAGTAAGCATTCCTGTTGTCCAAAGGTTATAAGTTGTTCCCAGAAACAACAACATAAGTCTTGAACTTATTAAATAAAAAAATCACTGCGTAAAAGGCAAACTGTACTGTACATGATTTGCACCTGGTACCGGTAATCTCTGAGCTGAATCCACTAATGTAACAAGCGACACATTCCTGTCCCCAAGACACATGCAAGTTTCCAGTTATTACTTAACCTCAAATCCTCTTGACAAGACTACCAGCTATCAGATTTGCACCTACCCTAACATAAGGCTGTATGTAACAAGCATTACATCAAAACACTTTCCTCATCACTTACATTTTCTAGTTATATTATCTCGTGTTTTCATACGCATCACAAGAGGCTTAATCCAGATAGAGGTAGGTAAGTTCTGCGACCTCCAACTCTCCTACTAAGAAGTAATACAGGTTGTCGCTTACACAATTTACTGGTCCTGGTACAGTACATTTACTTGGCCATTCGTTCCCCAGCAACAAACTGAACGGTGGCAATATATATCTATCAAGGAGGGAATGTAGCGTACTTTATAGTTGCTTCCAATCTCGCCTTTCTACAAAGCGTAGCTTATATAGTCTACTCTAGACTCTAGTCTAGACAATATTTATCTCCCGCTAATAAACCCCGCCTAAGTTATAATGATTGATTCAGTGTGTTTATCTTTCTGTCGGCAAAACTTTATGCGTGAATATACATTAAAATATTATATTTACTGGCACCCTTAGTGTGCAACGAGTGATAATAATTGCACATAAACGCCATGTTAGCTTCTTCAACTGATTGAAAACTACCTGCAAACCTGACACCAATAACATAAGCAATCAAATTAGTATGCATGAAGGGATAACGGTACGACTTCTTAAGCTCACACTGCGATATAATTAAACATTTCAGGGAATATGTACACTGAAGAGAAGCTGTGTCATCTTGAACCATTACGCCATTAGTTAAAGGGTTAATATACTTTTGGTACATTAGAGCGCCTTGGTTCCTCCAAAGTATGCCTGGAAAGAGGACCAGATTTACAACAATAATGGTAGCCCGTTGCCTGAAATTGCTAGGAGGAATCAGTTGCTATATAGACAGCAGGCAACCCACAGTATGAAGATGTTGGTTCTTACTTAAAAGGCTCTTTGTCTGATAAAAATAGTCCCGGTACAATGACTCACTAGCGGATGACTGTAATTAAACGTCAAATGTGTTCAGTCTTTTAATATGAAAGAACTGAAATTTCCGTTCCTTTAACCTCCTAGAGTTTCCCTTCATAGATTTGCTTTTAATTATTAATGACGCCAGCGGACTCAGTTACACATTATGCGAGTGACATAACAATCTAATGTAATACTAATACACACATTAATTAATAAACATTCTTAGTATATGATGGTACAATATATAGCTATCTTTTTTTCTTTACAGAAGAATGTGCCTGTCGAAATTGACGTTATCTGTCATCACATAATTATCCTAATAACTTCTTCCCAACAGTTGTTAATGTAACGGGTTATGAAACCTACTGTACAAGTTACCCTTAGTTACCCCCTCCCTGGACGTCCACCCCCCCAATTATACATTAACTTTATTGATACATACACCACGTCCTATCTACGCTACTTCCTGTTCAGATCTACTCGCTTATCATGCATCCACCAAGCTAAAATAGATACATCCGTCCATTACATAATGTACACTAACGAATAAGCATGTACCATAATGCATATATCATGTAGCCTACCATAACTAGGATAATACACAAAAACTATATTGAAATATATTGAAATATTGATGCACGTAATGGAACCAACAATAACATAACAAAGCATCATTTAATAAAATCCACACTAGCCTAACACCTATTAAAAATCTTGTTAAAAATGTCAACGTAGAGTAAATAAACATAATAAATGGATAAACATCTACAGTAGGGTAAAAGATTTGTGCGACCCTAACAGAGCCAGTATTAATTTGCTCTTACTAAACACAACAGGAGTATGACTAGGCTATATTGCCTAAACAACAAATGAACATATAAGGCTAAAACGGAAGCTAAACACAATAAATAATTAATAACGAAGAACAGTAAATTATCAAAGAATACAGCGATAAAAACTGAAACCACTAACTTACGCCACTACAAAATACAAACCATGAACACATCAATACACAATACAAACGAAAGAAGTCTGCAAATCAAACACTAAATGACACAAACAAAACAAATAAACAAACACAGCTACTCACTAGGAAATGAATCTAGCTCCTTGGTCAGTGAAACAACCTATCGATACAATATTACAAACCAAGAAAAGTATGTAAATGAAGCACTAAATGGCACAAACAAACACAGGTACTCACTAGGAAATGAATCTTGCTTGTTGGTCAGTGAAACCACCTCATCTTGCTCGACTCTCAGCTCCGGGCATCCTCAGTAGTAGTAGTAGTAATAGTAGTAGTAGTAAAATTTCCCAGCATCTTCAGAGCAACAATACTTATTTTTCCTCACCTTCCTTCTTGGGTCAGCTAATAGCGTAGGTAATCCCACGTCAATAATAACAAAGGGTTCACAGCTAGCTACTCCCCTTGCAGAACGTTTTTACAACAAGAATCCTTTTTATGTAATCTCTTGCAATATAAAAAAAATACAATCACACCAGTGTCCGGAACTTGCCTTGACGGACACCATGAGGGACTTCAAGGGCTCATTTGACTCGCACTCCTACGACACTCAATTTTTATTCTTGTGTGTTTGTTACTTTTTTTTTTTTTAATGGGAAGAAGGGGGAAGTAAAGGAGAGAATGAGCGACACGACCACCTCCGCCCAGCGTTGGTTGAGCACTGTTTTTCTTTTTACACGTTCCCTGCTGCCGGCACACGAGACAGCAGTGTTGCCACCTCCACGTACCCGCCGTGGGGCAGCGACGGTGCCATATTTCTCATCCCTCCGCGCGCTCAGGGATGCTTCAATCCTCTTGTTCTCTCTATGTAACCTATCTTCCTTTATCCCAACCTTTCGTTCCCACGCCAACGTGTCTGTATTTAATTCTCCTTCTTTCTTTTACAATCTACAACCTCCGTTAGCTCATGTGTAGTTCACCCTCGCATCCTCCTTCTCCGCTGTGACAGGTGCACCAAAATATTCTCCACTCTGTTTACCGCCTGTTTTTCCTGTTTCGCATCTATTCCAATGCAATATAATTAATCCCTGTGTTGTCCAGGTGTGGCTAGTAGGTTTGTTACAATGGAGAAAGCGGTAATGTTCACAACCAAATGTATTTCCGGTTTGTTATCGTGGTAGACAATCTCGAGTGAGCAAGTTATATTTAAACCTTGATGTGCTTGGTAACTCCGTATTGCACTACCCTTTACAGAGAGAGTACTTTAACTTTTAGCATGGTCTTTATTTCATTAATGCAGTCTCTCTGGGATTATAAGTTTCCTATAAAAAATATTATAGAACAACAGATCGAGCTATAATTCTCAAAGTAACTGTATAATAAATGCATTTTACTGGCGTATTAAAACATAACATTACTTTAGTTTTGTTTTTTCTCTTTCTCACAGGAATCTATACCAACATATTCACGCGTATGCAACTTTAAATACATCAACACCTCGGTTGAAGAAACGAAACACGTAAATAAAACTGATCCAATCCAAGACGTGTAGCCTAGTGCAAGATACACACACTAACACCCAAGCGTATGATCAGAAATGGCTTTGAGGGAGACCAGTTCTGCAAGAGTAAAGTATTCTCAGCCTTACATCACGAAGGTATAAGAACGGTGACACTCCCCAGCCTCCCGGAAGTACCAGTGTATAATGAATAAAGTGGGTGGGATGACTAGACGGCTCAAAAAACAACACCACTACACCCTTCGTTACAATTCAAAACACCTGCTAATATCGACAGTGGGCCCATTTTCACCTTCGGGCTGCCAATGAAGGAGCCCATTCGTGTTAAAATACAGAGTTAAAGTGGGAAAAAATATGGTATCCGAGCAGGGTCTGGAAGCTGCCCCACACGTCACACATTCCTGGTGACGTCACGGCCTCTCATTGGTCGCCCTTGGCCAGCAACCAACCCCACGGTGAGGTAACGTTGCCACCCTCTACAGCAAACCTCGCTCCACTATTTTCCAATGTGCTTAACCTTCTGCCTTTAATTCCTCTCCACGGGAACCTATATGTCCGAAATGGGATATAAGCTGGCCTTGATATGACCAAATTAACGAGAAGATACAAGCCTATTCAATCCTAGCCGCTCTACTCGCCCTCACAAAAACGGCCCCTTATCTCATGTTTTGGTCACCTGTTTGGGCAGTCTGGCAGGTGAGATGAAAGTAATCAACTGGGCGTCATTACCTGCCACCGAGCCCTGGGCAGTGAAAAGTAATCACTCCTGGTCTGCAGTGCTTCCAAAATTTTACGACTACTAACATACTAGCTGTATCAAAAGTTAGGGCGCCATATTTTTATACATACTATTATTATTAACTAGAGCCGATGTCATATATATACAAGACATTAATTATATTTGAAATGAGAGGTGATGAAGAATAATTATAGGCCTTAGTTAACCTTGAAATGTATGAAATTTAGTAAAAGAAAAGCTACATTTCATCACTTTAATTTTATTATTATTATTATTATTATTATTATTATTATTATTTACAAGTTGAGAAAGCCTAAACAGAGTAATTTTATATTACAATTATTATGAACATGAAACCAAATAAGAGAGAGAGAGAGAGAGAGAGAGAGAGAGAGAGAGAGAGAGAGAGAAAGGAGGGTGATGAGGATGAAGAGGAGGAGAGAAGGAAAGATAATGTTGACGGTGGGAAGAGAAGGAAGACATCAAACATCATCCATCTTGTTCAGTGTTGATGTATCTTGTCCTACTACCACTACTACTATTCTCTCTACTACCACCACTACCATTATTCCCTCTACCACTATTATTTCTACCACCACTATTCCCACTACTACCACTATATATTAATCCCTCTACCACCAACAACAACAACTTCAAAACTAACCCAAAATATTAGGTTTGTCTTTTAAGGACCCTGTGATCGTGTATGGGAATTGGAGGCTTTGATTTCTCCTAACTATGCCACGAAACACACACTCCTTCAATATAGGTGGTGTTTTATAACCTACCAATAGTGAATTAAAGGAATAATTTAACTCCAATTGTTTTTACTACATCACAGGGTCCCTTAACCATACTCAAATACATAACTGGTACCATATACGTATACTATTCATTCATGGTGTTGTAGAAAGTAAACAAACGTATACACAAGTTCTGTTCTGTTATGTTATGTTAAGGGGAGAGTTTCTTTTTGGTAAATTGGAGTGCCTTAATTCCTCCAAAGTATGTCAAGAAACAGGACCAGATGAACAAAAATAATGGTGTTCTGTTGCTTTGAATCGTTTGGAGGATTCACTTGGTCCAGAATTACCAACACAAAACTTCCCCCTTAAGGAGAAAAGTTGGATGGTTACCGACTCGTGGAAATGTTTACAGGACTCACGAACACCAACTTCCAATATTCTGACTTGGTCCTCAACACAAAACTCAGCTGAACTCACCACCACCACCACCACCAACACAACCATAACTATCTAAATTCACTGCCATTACGACCAACACAACTATTACTATCAAACTCCACTGCCATTTCCATCAACACAACCATAACTATCTAAATTCACTGCCATTTCCATCAACCCAAACATTACTATCTAAATTCACTACCATTACCACCAACACAACTATTACCATTAGTGCATAATTATGTTTGGTCGTAACTTCCAATATTCTCTCTCTCTCGCTCTCTCTCTCTTTCTCTCTCCCCTACAACTACATCTCACTATCAACATCTCTCTCTCTCTCTCTCTCTCTCTCTTTCTCTCTCTCTCTCTTCCTCTATTCCTTGTGAAGTATTTCCTTTGCTAAGATAATTTAGTAAACAAGTCACGAACGCCATTAAATTAACATTCTCATCAACATACTCAGGGCCGATGCCAAAAACAGAACAACATTTACATTTGATGTTTGTTTCCTTGTAAGTTAGGATACTAAATTATTCTCATGTTTGTTTTCTACAATTCGGTCAAGTTTCTTAACTTATTCATTTATGAGTTCATTTATGAGTGTATTATCATTACCTCTCAATATATATATATGCAGTGCAAAGTTCAAACCATCAGGAAATAATAAGATGCAAATCAACCAACCACTGGAGAAGAGAAACCGCAACTGTAAGACCTACTCTCCTTTATAACAATACCAGTAATATATATTTATTTATATATACAGTATATATCACTACTATTATACTGACACATACATAACAATTATTATTTTTTAATGTTGTCTAAGGATTTGCATGGTTAATTCCAGAAACTGAATTAAAAGTATTATTGTATCCTAACATTGGAACGGTGTTGTATTTGGGTTTGTTTTTACCCACCCACCCTCTGAGGAGAGAAAGCAGCATTTCCCCGGAACAAGCATATGTGGGCTAGGCTATACGTGAAAGCTTACAGTACCCTAACTTTTATGTGTTTGTATGCCTTTAGTGTATTATTTATATACAAATACAACAATGTATGAGAGAAAGTAATGCTTCCTGAGTACATGCAACACCAATGAGTAACTTGTATATCCTACACTGATATAATGAGTTAGTTAAGAACATAAACAATATATTAATTCAAAATTATATAAAAGTTTAGTATATTCATCTTTGAAATCTATCCAATATTGCAATAAGAACTACAAAAATAAATATAAAAGTTAGAACATATTCAAAGCGTTATTATTGCACCAACACTGATATTATAAGATTAGTAATGACGTCAATACCAGTTTAGTATTAAATTTAATGCGTATTTACGATTGAGAATTTTTCGATATTGCAATAAGAACTACATAAAGAATAATGAAGTTAAGGTGGTCATTCACTTTTGTTACATTGGAGTGCCTTGATTCCTCCAAAGTATGCCAGGAAACAGGACCAGATGAACAAAAATAATGGTGTTCTGTTGCTTGTAGAATAGTTTGGAGGATTCAGTTGCTCCAGATTTACCAACACAAATTTCCCACTTAAATAAGATATATATATATATATATATATATATATATATATATATATATATATATATATATATATATATATATATATATATATATATATATATATATATATATATATATACAAACCCAATTATTACTCTCAAAGACATATAGGCTACACTTGCTTGCAATAAATAATGTAACGCCAATTCGTGAAATCCTAATGGAGTTTTCCTTATGCTTGCTTGCTTGCTTGCTTGCTTGTTGCAGCGGCGGCCCTGACCTGTGCTTGGAATGCAGGTTTCATCCTTGAGACTGCATGAGTGCTTGCAACAAAACTCGATATAACGAACTCCAGGCCTCTATATCTCTGGTACCCTACAGCTTCCCCTCACAAAACACTAGGCTACAGATTCATTCCTCCCTCACGTCCACTTTGTTTACCTTGGTACTCGTTATAATTATAGTGTTATAGAGTAGTAATGTATATATAACGGGCCAAGTCAGGTCTAGAGGTTAGTGACCACGCAAGCCTTATATTTCCTACAC
The DNA here is from genome assembly GCA_034508575.1 of Petrolisthes manimaculis. Taxonomy (NCBI): domain Eukaryota; kingdom Metazoa; phylum Arthropoda; class Malacostraca; order Decapoda; family Porcellanidae; genus Petrolisthes; species Petrolisthes manimaculis. The sequence goes on along the minus strand of JAWZYT010003549.1, from coordinate 40,250 downwards.
ATACAGGTGACATTTGCCTTTGTATGAATTTCACTTTTAACAGCAGTACAATTTCGTGTTGTGTGTGTGTGTGTGTGTGTGTGTGTGTGAGAGAGAGAGTGTGTGTGTATGAGTGTATATGTGTGTGAGTGTATGTGTGTGTATGAGTGTATATATATGTATGTGTGTGTGTATGTGTGTGTAAAAGCCTAAGTTAACCCGTTTTGTTTCCCTGTTACGTTAAGGTATGTTACTGTGACTGTTAATTTGTGAGTCATGAGCGGATATCACGAGAATTATAACTCTGCACTTCACGTAACTAACTAACTAACTAACTAACTAACTTTTTCTCCACAGTAACTTTCATTCTTGCCAGACATTTTGTTTCGCTAATCTTATCCTTTGTTGTTTTATCTTTTTTCTTTCCATACTGCGTTTCTCGTGTTTCCTTACTTTTTTCCTTTCTCGTCACAAACTTTTCCCTTGCTTTCTCTTTCTCTTTCTCTCTCTCTAGACACACACTCACACACACAGTTTTCATCTATTCTTCTCCATCCTCTCTCTCTCTCTCTCTCTCTCTCTCTCTCTCTCTCTCTCTCTCCACACACACAGTTTTCATCTATTCTTCTCCATCCTCCCCCCCCCCCTCTCTCTCTCTAGACACACTCACACACACACAGTTTTCATCTATTCTTCTCTATACCATGTCTCTCTCTCTCTCTCTCTCTCTCTCTCTCTCTCTTCACACAGTTTTCACCTATTCTTCTCTATACCATCTCTCTCTCTCTCTCTCTCTCTCTCTCTCTCTCTCCACACACACACACGCCAATGACCAGCAGGCACCACGGAACAACGGACGTACGGACTGACGAACCCCACCTTCCCTTCTTGTCCAACCCTGCCTTCCCTTCCTTCCTTCTTTTCCTTACCTCCTCCCCTCCCCCCCCCCCCGTCTCCTTACCCATTGTCCAGCGTCATGCCACATTTTCCCCTGAAGGAGTGAAGGATCTTGAGGAATCCCAGTTCCTTTTAAAAGCGATCCCTGGCGCCTATTGTGCTGATGGCGCGAAGAGGGAGGTGCATTGCGCAGTCTAGGAATTCGGGCCAAAGGAAAGAGGGAGGGAACGAGGGAAGGAGGGAGCCAAAGGAAAGAGGAAGGGAGGGAGCCAAGACGGGGAGGGAGGGGAGGTGATGGGGTGTTGTTATTGTTGTTTTGTGATTCTGGTTGGGTGAGGGGAGACAACACATGTGGGAGGGGATTTTTGGGGTGACCAAGTAAGGGTAGAGAGAACAGGGAGGGGATTTCGTGGGTGAAGGGAGAGAGAACAGGGAGGGCATTCTGATTGGGTGAGGGGTGAGACCACGGGGAGGGGGAGATTTGAGGAGAGATGGGGGAGCAGGAAGAAGTTATTTTAGGAAGTAGGGAGAGGGGAGAGAGTGGACAAGGGGGAGGATATTTTGGGGGAGGGGAGAGGAGAGAGGGGAGCAGGGAGAAGCTATTTTGGGAAGTAGGGAGAGAGTAGATAAGGGAGAGGATCTATTGGGGGAGAGGAGAGGGGACTAGGAAGAAATGATTTGGGGGAGAGAGGATTTGGGGGGAGAGAGGATTTGGGGGGGGGGGAGGTGGGAGACAAGAAGGAAGGTTTTTTTGGAGATGGGAGGGGAAGGAGGAGGGAACATACAGGCTGGAGGTGATATTTGGAGGTTAGTGAGTCCTTCAAACATTGCCACGAAACACCACTTATATAGAAGGAGCTTGTTTCGTGGTATAGGAAGGAAGAATCAGAAGCCTCCAATTTTCATACACGATCACAGGGTCCTTTAAAATGGGAATAATTCACTTTTGTTACATTGGAGTGCCTTGATTCCTCCAAAGTATGCCAGGTAACAGGACCAGAAGAGCAAAAGTAATAGTGTTCTGTTGCTTAGAATAGTTTGGAGGAATCAGTTGCTCCAGATTTGCCAACTCTGTACTTCCCCTCTTAAGTCGAGGGTTGCTTTTATGTATCTGTGAAGGTTAAAGGAATAGAATCTGAAGGCAAAGGAAGATTCTTATTGTTTTGTAAAAGAAAGGAAGAGAAAAGGAAAGAAGGGAAGGAGGGAGGGAAGGAAAGGAGGGGGGGGAGGGAAGGAAGGAAAGGAGGGAGGGAGGGAAGGAGGGAGGGAGGGAGGTCTGAGAATTCCAAGGGAGAAGGAGAAATGAGGAATACTCTGAGGAAATAAAACTTAAGGAGGGGCGGGGGGGTGGGAATTGGGGGACAAGTTTGGGGTTGGGGGGTGCGGGAGTAGGGGGACAGGCTTGTGGTACATACAAAACACAACATACAATACACAAACCCACTACACAAATAATACAACATATAAAACACAAACCCACAACATAAATAATACAACATATAATACACAAACCCACACCACCACAACACACCACGATTGACTTATCTTTAAATGCCTTTGACCTCGTTTTTAGCCTCATCTACATCATCATCATCATCATCATCTTTTTTTGGGTGGTAAATCTGGAGCAAATAATTCCTCCAAATCATTATAGGCAACAGGATAACCATTATTTGTCTTCATGTGCATGGGTCTGTTTCCTGGCATATACTTTAGATAATATACACTATAATATACAATCTATTAATTAAAAGCATACTATCTCCTTAAAGGGAAGATTCTCAAGTTGGTAAATTGGAAAGCTACTGATTCCCCCTAACTATTCCAGAAAACAGACCTCCTCAGTGGTGTTCATAGGGGATCTGTTTCGAGGCATAGTTTGGAGGAATCAGAGACCTTCCAAATTTACCAACAAGAAAAAAAAACATACTGTATAGTGAGTCACCAATACTATTTCCACCCTGCATGCAGAAGGTTCTCCAGGAAAAGATTTACGTCCAGAAAAGGTTTGATTTATGAGGCAGCATTGCAGACGGTATATACACTCCTACATTATCATTTCTTTACCCACGAGAGGTACACAGAGAGAGAGAGAGAGAGAGAGAGAGAGAGAGAGAGAGAGAGAGAGAGAGAGAGAGACACTCCTACATTATAATTTCTTTACCCACTAGACTCGAGAGGTCTTCACTGAGTGTCTGTCTGCCGCCCAACACAATATATTTTTATGATACAGTGTTCCAACTTGTAAAATAATAAACTACGACGACGAGATACTTTGACATTTTAGTGGTCTGTACTGTGTGTGACTAACGGCAGAGAATTTTACTTGGCACGGGATTACTTGGAGTGTTTTATTTATATATTTATTTATATCTGTATTTTCCTCTCTCTCTCTCTGTCTCTCTCCCTCTTTCTCTCTCTCTCTCTCCCTCTTTCTCTCTCTCTCTCTCTCTCTCTCTCTCTCTCTCTCTCTCTCTCTCTCTCTCTCTCTCTCTCTCTCTCTTGGAGGAGTCAAGGTGCTCCAATGTACCAAAAGTGTATTACCTCCTTAAGGGAATTTTCTTGTTGGTGAATATGAAGATCTCCAATTCCTCCAAACTTTGCCAGGAAACAGACGTCCTATTAGTAACATTAAGGTGACTTGTTTCCTAGGATAGTATGGAGGAATCAGTAACCCTCCAAGGTACTACACCACAATCTAAAATAAGTATCCAGGCTTGCTTCGAATAGCTCAAGCAAATATGAAACAGGATAAGCGTTGTAATCAATGGTTCACTAATGTGTCAAATGATTCGAAACTTAAACAAGACCTGGATACAAATTTTGGATTGTGAGTGAACCAAAAGTAACTGACAACACGACTTTTGCCTGTGACTGTACCTACGTGTGACTGTACCTACGTGTGGACAACATCACAGAGGACATGAGTTACTGACTCCACCCCTCACCTCACACACACACACACACACACATACACACACACATTAAAAAAACATTATTCCTTCCAGCGCAAGTTGTAATGGGTAAATTTAACTGAATCTCTCTCTCTCTCTCTCTCTCTCTCTCTCTCTCTCTCTCTCTCTTATGGCAAAAAAGAAAAAAAACTATATTATTCCTTGCATACAGTATATATGAGATGGCACGGGTAAATTTGACAGAATCGTCATATTGTTTATGCTTTGCCAGAAGGTCATAAGATTGTTTGTGGTATAATAGTGATGTAGTACAACACTCACGTACAGATTACTAACTTATACTTGTAACATTAACTTGTATACCACGTCCTAATAATTTCCTTTCCGACAGGGGACAGGGCATGACAGGGTGAGGAAGTAGGCAGGGGAAAGGGAAAGGCAGGGTGAGGTAGTAGGCATGGGATAGAACATGGCAAGGTAGGGTAAGGCAGTAGGCAGGGGTACAGAACTAGGCAAGGCAGGCAAGGTGAGGTAGTAGGCAGTGGGACAGGACATAACAAGGCAGGCAGGGTGGGGCAGTAGGCAGGGGAACAGAGCTGGGCAAGGCAGGTAGGGTGGGGCAGTAGGCAGGGGTACAGAGCTACATGAGCAAGGCAGGGTGAGGCAGTAGGCAGGGATACAGAGCTGGGCAAGGCAGGTATAGGGTGAGGCCAAAAGGAGAGGGTATGACAGAAACTGTGTGGGTTCAGGAGGCCAACCAACCAACCAGCCAGGTGGGCCACAAGACCTTCTCCCTCCCTCCTTTCTATTGTTACCAAACTTCTCAAGATGGCCGACCATTCTTGACTGGAAGGGCGTAACGTCAAGAGGGACATAACACCACCTTTCCACCACACACCAATATACGCTTAACATATATTATCCCTAGAGGCGAGAATGTTAAAAAATGATCGTGGGACATTTCTAGATGCGCGCGCTCACTAGCCTATTGAATGTGACATTATTTGAAAGACGGCCGTCGGTACTTGAGCGAATGTTTCCGAATACCATCGGAAATGAGCGGGAAAACGGGGACAAATGAACATCATTATCTTTGCTAATCATCTCTACAAAAGCTCGGATTAGGTAGTGTATGCAGGTAGGTATAGGTAAGTAGGTAGGAAAGTATAGGGTAGTAGAGGTGGTAAGTAGGGTAGTAGTGGTTGTAGGTAAGTAGGTAGATAGTAGGTAGGTAGGTAAGTAAGTAGGTAGGGTAGTAGTTGTGGTAGCTAGGGTAGTAGTTGTATACTAGGTAGGTAGGTAGGTAGGTAAGTAGGTAGGTAGGTAGGTAGGTAGTGGTGGTGGTATCATAGGTATAGTTAACAAGACTAGGCTATAAATCATTACACAACACTATACACGTAACTATACATTATTACACACAACACTATACATTATTACACACAACACTATACACGTAACATCTTTCAACACACACACACACACACACCTCGTCTCTTTCCCATACCAAGAGTAGCAGCAGCATCAACAACAACAACAACAAGGCGGATGTTTTTATTTTCCGAGTGGGATTTTCAGTCTTCCGGGTACATGGATGCAAGGAATTTTTTTTTTTGGGGGGGGAGGCCCACTATTACCTAAGAGTCAGTCACCACCACCACCACCATCTCAGCCTCCTCCCTCACCTTTACCTTTCTCTACCTTGCCCTCCATCTCCATCCCCCCGATTCCCCTCCATCCCCCCCCCCCTCCAAAAAAAATATATAAATGTATCGAATTCCTGAGGAGATTTGCATTGGTCGACCCTAAAAAAATAACTATAAGTAGGGTAAAGTACACACAATAGATCAGTACACGAAAAAAAATAATGAAATTCCTGAAAAGAATAATGACCATAATACCAAAAAAAAAAAAAAAAAAATTATGAATAGGATATATATTGGTCTTTACGTAAATACAACACATTTATAAATGCATATAATTATACACGAAATATAAACTAATCTAAATATCTAACATGTTATAATTTATATATTTATATTTAGTTTAGAATAAAACAAAGTTGGTATTTTCTTCTTAATTTTGATATTTTGTTTTTCATTCCTACCGTATGTTTAATAAATGTTGAGAAATGTTTAAGAGAGAGAGAGAGAGAGTGAGGGACCATGCAAGATAAGGAAGGAAGTATAGGTAAGGTAGGAAGTATAGGTAAGGTAGGAAGTATAGGTAAGGTAGGAAGTATAGGTAAGGTAGGAAGTATAGGTAAGGTAGGAAGTATAGGTAAGGTAGGTAGGTGTTGCTGGTAATAAAGAAACTGGAGTAGAAAACCGTGAAGAAAAGTGTAGAGGGATAAGGAATGACAAGAATGGAGCCGAGGGAAGGTGGAGGTGGGAATAAGAGTGTTCCTGAGAATGGGGGTCAGAAAGGTTGAGAGGGAGGGGGGGGGGGAGGGGAAAGGAAGGAAAGGAAAAGAGGGGGGTGAGGGTATCATGGAAGATCGTGGGGGGTGGATGGAAAAGAGAGAGAGAGAGAGAGAGAGAGAGAGAGAGAGAGAGAGAGAGAGAGAGGATACGATACATTTATTTGGCCTCAATATTACAATTGTATGAATAGTACATGTTTACATTAAGATATATGAGGAAACAGGTCTGTTAAGCCGAAGCTTTTATATAGACCTGATGCTACTATAATATACAGTATTATTTTGCCGTAGATAATCAGCTAAAAGGACTAAGATTATAAACAGATTTATCTTTTTCGCAACCCTGATACCATTATAACTATCCCCCCAAACCCTCCCAAGTCTGCCCCCCTACTCCTGCACCCCTCAACCCCCCCCCCCCCAAGCCTGTCCCCTATTTCCACACACCCTTAAGGGACCCTGTGATATAGTCAGAAAATTGAAGATATACGAGTCCTTCAAATATTGCCACGAAACACCACCAATATGGGATGAACTTGTTTTGTGGTCAAGAGTAAGCAGCCTGAAGCCTCCACTTTTCATACACGATTAATTACTTTAAATGATGGCTAACTGTGTCCTGGGTGTTTACATAATATTATATAGACGAGGGGTTGAAGGGAAAGGGAATAGAAATTAATTAAGAGGAAAGCTGAAAAAGAGATGAAAGATGGAAGACAAAATAAAAATGAAGAAAAATAATGGAGTAGAAAGGAGACCATATTCCAACCTGAAAATATTGAATCGACACACCATAATTCCCAGTGCAGTGTTTACTTATTTATTTGCCTTTAGTACAAGCCTTAAGGGGGTGCGGGAATAGGGGGATCGGCTTGGGGGGATTTAGGGGTGTGCAGGTTTTTTTGGGTGGGTCAGGGGTGTGCGGGAGTAGGGGGGACAGGCCTGGGAGGGTATGAGGGAATAAGGGACAGGCTTTGCTACCCACCCCAAGCCTGTCCCCCTATTCCTGCACCCCCCCAAGCCTGTCCCCTACTCCCGCACCCCCTTAACACTCTGGAGAATGTTGCCGCTAATTAAAAGCTATGAAGTTATTTGATACATGGTGGGATATTAATTAGAGTAATAGTTTTCGATTGCATTTCTTTAGTTTCCCATAATCACTATAATTGTTAAGGACTAATACCATTTTCTGTTTCAATTAATGGTAAACAACAACATTATAACTAGTTGGGAAAAAGACGGAACAATAATATAACGAAGACAGAAGCACACCCACTTGTCTTTTCACATTTACAGTCGCGGACAATAATAATAATCATCTACATTTGGGGGACTCACGTAAACGTTTGACAGTTTCCCTCTGTTCGTCAGCTGAGTATGTACTTGTATGTTACCCCATCAGGCTACATCGATGAGTAACCTTGCAAGCTTTTTTCAAATTAATAATGTCTAAAAAGCTAACCAAGAACAATAACACATTCTTATCTTCATGTCATTTATTTCTGTACATGAACATCTCTCCTTCTCTAACACACTGATACAGTAATAAACTTACTTGTATATATTACAAACTTGTGCTTCTTCAACTAATATAAATTAAAGCTTAAACAATTCAGTCTTTCACACCAGTATATATCTATATAATTATGAGTATTGGGTAGTGATGGAAGAGTAGACTAGACATCCATATCTTACCCTCATACTGTACAGGCTTTAAAGTTACTACACCACTGAGCCACTCCCTCATCTCTCTCCTCCTCTGCTACACTGTTTCTATTCTCTGTCTATGTTGGGTGAAAAAATACAGTATGTGCACAGGGAAGAGGAGTGGAAAGGGAGAACTAGAAGGTTACTTTCATCACAAACCACACTTTTAATTCACCAATCATTATCTATCAAATTTTGAGCTGAAAAACACCTTACATTGATCAATACCTGGTAATTTGAGGGTAATGAGGAAATCTAAAACTACTCTTCCATCAACCGTTACATATTAATGTCATGGGGTTTATAGTTACTATAATATTCAGTGCGGTAGTTTGCAGAAAATGTATATATTTCTATAATAATGCCATCAAGTTTAACCCCCTCAGTGCCAGAGGGCGTGACTCTGTGCCCAAGGCCAGCTGTAGAGTTTTTTTGGGGGAGGGGGGTGGGGGAGTGAGGATAAAAATCTCAAAATATGAAGACATATCACTTTCCATTCATATGGTGCTAACAGATGCCTAACAACTGTGTTCAGCATTGCTGTGAATTATGGTGCTCCAATCAATGAAAATGTGATTACTGTACATAAATCTATGGACTCTAGTAACATATTTCACATAAAAATGACACCAAAAATAAGTTTTTAACTTATTCAAAAACTAAGTTATAATAATAATACTGACCTTGTCACTAGCTCAGTTCTCATGGGACTGGCTTTGTGCCTTATGCATCAACAAACAGCACCACAGAAACCTAAATGACGTCTGGGTCAAATTCTTACCGAAATTAATTAATTAAATTTAGGTATGAATTTTTAATGACATTTATATAAGGCAATGGCCCTGTGCATGGATAAAACTTCTGACATTTACATATAGCAGTGGCACCAGTGGGGTTAAACTGTAACACACTTATGACATGGAGTTTACCAGTCATATTCATGTCTTCTTCAGTGTAACAATATAATTTATGTCCTATTTCTAAAATACTAATTTATGCCGGTCATGTATTATATTGTGTAATTATGAAACATCTGTACTAAATTCAATAGCGTATATACTGTATATGGACGACTGGTGGAGGGGTGACATAACCACAATGGGTGCACCACTTTCCACCTGATATTTGTGGAAGTGGTAACAGTATATCACCCTCTTACCTCCACATGCCTCATACTTTATATTCTATACAACCAATAACAACAGTATTCAGGACTGTATTCCTTGTCCATCCCAAAGAATTTATTTAATATAATATACTATGGTTAGTATCAACAAATCAGTAATTTTGTTCAGCACACCCAATGCTGGCCCGTGTAGAGCAAATAGAATAACCATCAACAACATTCAATTGCTTAAAAATTCTGGTACTGTTTGGGAGCTAACAACATAGAAAAAGAGAGACTAGGAATACAGCTAGAGATAAGGGGGTATGTTACTGTCAGTAAATCAGAGGCTATTGATAGCTTGAAACTTTGCAAAGAAATACACTGCCTCTGTACAGCATGGGCAGGTTTTGTGTGGCTCAGTAGTGAAATTAGTATCAAGCCAGTGAGACGAGTGCTACTATTGGACATCATATGATATACCTTTGCAGATCTAGAGCTCCACACACATACATACATACATACATTAAGAGACATGCCAAGCAACAGCACACTAATTTGCTACTGGATATTTATGCAGCTATACCACAAATCCACGCATGGAAAATAGTGAGCATTTTCCATAAGCACAGTACAGTACAAAAGATTTGGTCTTCATTTGCTTTAAGTGAGCAAGAGATTCCAAATAAGCTCTCATGGTACACTCAGTACTGTTGACTCACTCTCCCTGTGAGCTGTGAAATGATAACTGGCAATGCAATTTTCCCTCTACAGGTACTGTATCTCAATAGCAGCTTCACAAATTTATTCTTGTAATGTTCTTACTTCACAGACAGTATGAGTAAAGAGTGACAATACTGACTTTCCTGAGCATTCACAAAAGATAATTGGTTCTTTGTGCTGACCAAACATTGATCACATGCTAACGTTACCCACACATACAGTTATACAGTACACACATATTTGTTGTTGAAAGGTTGATGATGGATGTGTGTGACAAATGAGTACTGGTATTTGTATAAGACATCACATTAATCTGAAATATCTGTTACAACTATTCGATAATGGTCAGTGGTTTACAATGATGAACAGTTGAGATCACTAGTCCCTTACAGCTTCAGATAATATCTGGCATCCCTGTCTTATCTGTTTACTCATATAGCAGGTACAATGATCCATGAATGAAGAGGAAATTACACTACAGTACTGTATTATATCCCAACTACTCACTGATCACAAACTTACTTACTTGTCCATATGTCTCGGTGCACTATAATACATCATTAAAGAAAGTCAGGGATGGCAATGTATCTAGAAGTGTTTGCGGGAATAGTTAGTGTAATTTTATATAAATATAAACAGGAAGCTATCATGTAAAAAAAAATAAAAACATTCATATTATCATACTACAGTACGAGGTCATGTATCCAACTGTTTAAACACATAAGTTATAGTAAAATAACACTTGGCTATCATATCATGCCATGGCTGTCATATATTACTATTCTGACTTGAATGAAATACCATACTCTCTGACTCATAAAATGCACCTCATTTCCTTAAAATGTGTCCTAAAAATCAAAATGCATCAAACAGAGAAAAGGTTATACAGTAGTTGTTAGTTTCTAGTCTGAGGATGACCACTCTGATGTTGAATACTGTACATGTATACATATGACTATTTGTGAATGTATAGATTGATACAGGTCAGAGTATAATTTCATTTGTGGGTACAGTTTCCTGTAAGCTACGTATGAACTAACATTGTTAACTGCATTACGGTACTTTCAATGTGGCAAATGATGTTCACTTGTAATGATTTATCATCTGCACAAATATAAAATTATGTTTTCTCTATTTTGTCAAGAATGAATTTATGTATTTACAGTTTCAATGTCATAAATTAACCAACAACCAACCAAGTTTATCACCAAATTATTCCCCCCCAAAATAGCAGTACAGTAACATATTGAAAACACAATTCCCAAAAGAATAGTCATCAAGGGAAAATACTACAGGTGTATAGCAATACATTGTGGTGAAAATTGGAAAATACAAATTATACCACATCAAGTAATGAAATCATGCAGAGAAACCAAATGATGCCATCTCATAAAACCTGAATAAAACGGAAGTTACACAAAATCTAATAATTAAGTGTCACTATAAGTCATAAACCCAGCAACTGCATCTCAAAGTTTAGCGGATCAGATGTGTCGAACTGAAGCCCATAAATTGTCTCTAATTATGCCAAGAAACAGCTACATGTACAGTCGGCTGCAAAAGTATTGTCTCACTCACTTGCTTCTTGCAGATAACATAAAGGATAATCATCGAACAAACACATTCACCATACATACAGTAATGACAATAACCACAGGCAAATTAATAAACTTGTTTGGTTCTACAGTGTACAAGCATGTGAAACATATATTTACATACTATATTTCAAGACTTGGCAGCTTTGGCGACAAAATGGTACCTCAGCATAGATGGTCTGTTTTGGGGCACAGTTTCATGGAACTAATTTCCTCAAATTCAATTACATCTTTTTATCCTTATACTTCTGAGAGAGAGAAGCTTTATTTCACAACTTTGATTTGCACATGTATGATTTAATAACTACAGTACTGGTAGTAATGTATCAGTAAAATTACTAAAACAGCAGATGAAAAAGCTGTTAAAAGCCATGAACACAATTTTCTAGCACTTAAATATAATGCCAAATTTGTAAGAGATAAAATTTCAGAAAAGACTTCCAGAGTTAAGACAGGCCTATACAGGCTCCACCTACAAAGTGTAAAAATAGTTCCTTACATTTACAATTGTTGGTGGCAAAGGCATTCTTTATAATATGTGTGGTTGTGATTCTTTATGGACTTTATAATGGTTGAGGAGGCACAGAGTGTGATTAAGGGTTATCTTCAATATTAGCATCATCATATGCCTCAATGTTTTCTTTGCAAAAATTTTGGTAATGTGTTGGTGTGCTTGAAATCAACTACTGTGCAGTCAAGTTGCCTATCATGCAGGTTTGTATGGCATGACATGGTGTCTGGCCATTAAATAAAAAAAGATGCATGCATATTTAATATTATGCGGTATGTTCCCCTGACGGTCAACGAGCGAGCCTCAGCCCACATTGTTTATAACTCGCCATGTAGTGAAAATGCAGCAGCCTGCTCCCCAACTCTACCCACCACTTCCACTTTTGCATTGTCAGTGCTGAACTCAAGTGCACTGTCGGTATCGAAGTCATGTAAGCCCACAAAACCCTTTGTTATTAGTGTCTAGTGTTTAATTTGTGCTTAAATCATGCTGGGTTTGGTTTGGTTTATGTTCGGTACATGGCAAAGTGCTACAATGAGTTTGATTAAATGGAAAATGATTAATGGAAGTTTGGTTGAAATCGGTATCATGGTCAGAGCACTAACAAGAGAACAACAAAGTACTGTATAATTCATTGCTTTATACGACCCGAGTGCCTCAAAGATATGCGACGAGTAACTCCTGAGCATCCTCTCCTTAATCACCAAGAAAGTAGTTATGAAGGAGGGAAAGTGGACAATAATTACTACATTCTAGACTCAGATAAGAACAGTAATCTATTTTAATCTATCTTTCCATTGTCTACTAATATAGCACTTCAGTACTGCATTACATTTGGAAACCCATCACACAAAATGTCATTGTGAAAAAGGAAGACCTGATGAAGCAAGGGTCATGCTGGGTGCAATAAGTGAACCTCTGTATTCTACTATACATTCTCTCCATAATTTCACCTACAGTATAAAAAGAGCTTGTGTTGCTAAGTAATTTTCCACATTCACTAATGTTTATGATAAGTTTGCCTAAGATCACTAAACTTTTCTCATTTTTTCATGTGTTCAAACTACATACAGCGGAACTTACCATTCACCTTATAATTTGATATGTAACTTTCCATTTATGAACCGGGTATTTGATTTTTGTGCAAATTCCTCACTCATGACATTGAAATTTGTACAATAAGTCTATTTACTACACATCCTTTCCTATATCAAAACACACCATTGTGTGCTTGTGAGGAGTCTGGAAAAATTACTCAATAAAAGATTCATCAGGATGAATTTATGCATGACTTTTCAAGCATCTGCCTTCCATGCAAATAGTACAAATTATATGCCACGTGATAAAGAACCATTGTGAAGAAAAATTTGTGACTGCTTCAAGGTAAAATGTGTGTGGAGGTTCCTCCTCACATGGTGAATATTTTATGCACCATTTTTGTGTATTCTATCTAACTTCCTATTATCCAGTTGTTTACACTCATTTCCCTCCACCACTGCTTGTGCTGTCAATAGCACTGTACAACAAAGATATTTTCTAACCACACCATTAGGACACTACAAGACAACACGAGGTTAAGGACAACTCAGTACAGTACACTGTAGATAATAAACCCTTGTTATAAGCTAGTAGTATGCATACATATTGTATCATACTGTATGTAATAAATATATGCATAAAGTAAAAAGATTTAAGTACATTTGGCATCTTATGCAAGTCTTAACTATTAGTATCATAAAGTGCAGTGCATATTGAGGGAGGTGTATGAAACACATGTGCATGAATGAAAACCCTTACAGCACATGAAAGTCATGTATAATGATGGTTTACTGTGCAAGAACCATACACAAAACAAGAGGATAGGAACATACAACCCAATATGGATGTAAAGAGCAAACAAACCTGAGGAAGACGTAAATAATATTGGTAGCAACACAGAAACAAGAATAAGACAACTTTAAATCCACATAACTATAAGTCAAATGCCAAACAGATCATAAAACTTGATCCACACACAAAAGTTAATCAAGGACTTTCAGAGCAAATATACATTCAAGGAACACATACAGTGCAAAACAAACACACAAATCCTGGTATATATTGACAAGAAAACCAAACACAAAAACAATGCCAATACAACTGAAAGAGATGCACAAACCAAACACAAGCAGCCAACACTGAAGCATCATTTAATGGGTACATTGAGAAATTCAGTGTACATGTTCCTCCTCTAAATTATTTTTTCTTGTACAGGCCCTTTCGAGTTAAATAATACTGTATCTTTTGCTTAGTATTTGCACAGATAAATTAAGGATGTGCAAGGTTTGCTTCTGTATCAACATTTTACGAAAAATTAACGACTCATATCTGATGTAATCTAATATCATAGTAACAGTATGAAACTTCCTGTATGTAGCCTTTGGCTGAAAAAAAACAAAAAACATATGGTATCACAGTGAATGAATGATTATGAATAAAAGGTTGACTACTCTTAAACAATATTAAAGAAGAGTAAGGTAACTAATTACCTCACATACTAAAGTATGTATTCCAAATACAGTACACAATAACACAATAATGTAAAACCTAATCTTTATCAGATGGTAATGCAAAATCAGCCCTTTTTTTTCATTTTTCTTCTTCTCTGAACAATGTACTGTACTCTACCATACTTGTATAAACATCTAAGTACATGACAATAATAAATTAAGTATACAAATAAAGCACATGAGTTATCAAGACAATAATATCATAGCTGCTCCTAAGAGCATCAATAACGTACAATAATGTACATGATGTAGTACATGCACCTGTAACTTACAGTAATACTGGCACAAAAATAATGAGACTACTCTTAGCAAACATTTACACACCCAACTACAGTAGATAATAATTCATCATCCCAAACAGCAGAATAATACTAAACTCTTTCCCACTGTCAAATAATAGCTATAGAAAATGTCTTTGTTAATTTAAGTGGCATTTAAATCTTCTTTAATTGTCCAGCAAATTAACCAACTGTATATGGCTCTTACCAGACTATAATTTTGTGTTTATATCCTTTCCACTAAGCAATTGGTCCCTTCACCAATTCAGTTCTGGCAGGACCCACGAAAAAGAAAAAAAAATCTCTGTAATGCCAGAAAAATGTGACAATCCAGAGTTAACACACACGGTTTATATTAAAAGTAAAAACCTTAAACCAATTGTTGGACGACAAGAAGAGAGATTCCAATGTACAGTCAGAGTCAATAGTTTTGACTTTTTTTTTTATGTTGTATTCTAAATCAATGGAATGAATTCTGAATTGTTTGAGCAGGGATGTTTACCTGGTACCAGTATAATCTCATCCTAAGTTTGGCACAGTTTCAATATCTGGTTAAAAACTATTGTCCACAACTGTATAGCAATAACATAAAACAGGGAGTCTTGGCAAACTAGTGAGGACAAACAATGTCGTATGAATGTTACAATTACACGACAATCCAGGAAATTTTTCATGAAGAATTTTTCTAATCAAGCCTAAAACATTACTCCATACAATCCGATTAACAAGCTACTCACCTAAACAACTATGACAGCCAGTTTAACTACCATTACATATCAATAAACTCTGCTTCCCTTACAAAAATACAAATACACCATAATTCACACTAGGTTTAATTCTGACCTCAATACTGTACATGTAGCCTTCAAATAAATACTTGTAACCAGCCTGACTTGCATATCAATACT
Source organism: Petrolisthes manimaculis (assembly GCA_034508575.1). Classification (NCBI taxonomy): domain Eukaryota; kingdom Metazoa; phylum Arthropoda; class Malacostraca; order Decapoda; family Porcellanidae; genus Petrolisthes; species Petrolisthes manimaculis. The sequence goes on along the minus strand of JAWZYT010003549.1, from coordinate 24,661 downwards.
GAATCTAGTGCTACATTTCCTACCTACTTTTTTTAACATCACCAGTCGGGGTCATATTCATCCATAAGTCTTCATTAGTCCACTACAAGACTAAGGAGGGTTTCAGCCATAAAATCCTCCAGCTTTAGGGTCGGGATATGTATAGATGATGATGGAGATGGGCAACTCAAAGCGGTAGCAAGAATAGCTGGTACAAACAGGCCATACATAAGTCTCGTGTAATATGCAATCCTAATATTCTCACATTCATTAAAAAATTGCCGAGATTCAACTGTGCGGTAGATTCTGACCTCATTAAATCTAATTCTCTACAATAGACAAAATTCTGGACAAAATATAGTCCTCGCATATATAATGTACGATACCCTTTCCAACATATAATACTGTAACACTGCTACATCATGTCTATAGAGTATTATATTTCATGAGCACCAGTTCAAAGCTATACTGACCTTGCCAAATCCTTAAAGTAAGTCCAATCCCTCCATACCATCATCATGTACTGAAATTAATTGAAGAGCGGGAGGTTGTAGAAGTCGTAGCCCTGCTTACCCCACACCGCCAGCAGGACGTACACCACATGATATGCACCGGGGATGAAGCAGATAAGTCCTGCGATGAAGAACACCCAGCTTGACCCAGAGAGTGACTCGAGTGGTATCGCTTCCACAGCTATTCCAGCAATGAGCAGAGCTGTAAGTGGGCAGGCAAGGTTGTAAGGTTGAGATAATGAGTGATAGTAACATTGAGATAGAATTAATAGATAGAACTGAAGAAGAAGAGGGAAGACTGCACAAGGCCAGGAAGATCCTGTATGCTAACCCTTCTATTCATTTCTAGGCGGGAATTCTCATTAGCCTGTTTGGACGGTGGATGTTAAAGTCGATGACGTCACATGCGTCCATGTATGGGTGCCAATAGTGTGTACTGGAGCCCGTCAGCCACCTCCCGGGAATGGCCAACATCAATGTTAAAGATAAACTCTTCATCTTTCTGAGAAGCAACGGTGGCGGTGCTGCCCATGTAGAATATTGTTAGCTATTCAATATATCATGAAAATATGAACTAGAAGTATTAAAAAAAAATATATATATTTTATTTAAATATTATAATAATTATAATATATTTGTGTTTTGTTCATCAATTTATATGATAATAATTAATAATAATGTGGATTGGAACTGGAAGCCCGGCAACACCTCCCTCTGTTAGTAAACAAAGCCAGTTTAACCCACACGTGGAGTAGCTGGGCTCACAGCCTATATAGTACAAGAAACCTATACAGTGCTATATATTCCTCTCCTGGTATATTCTACTTTGGTCACAAGCAAAATTCCTCCAAATCCATGCTTTTATGTCGTTTTTGTGAAGGAATGGTGGGAGCCACGGGACAGAGCCCAACTCCTCCATGTCTGCACAGACGTTGTGTTCGTGACGTCATCAACGTGAACGTTCACCGTCCAAACGGGCTGGTGAGAATCTCCCCTTATTCAGTTTTATCATCATATAGGCTATTGTAATTAGGTTTTACAATACGTCTTCATGCAAAAACTGGCTATATTATTTATCATATGTAGCACAGAACTAATCCTCAAAGGAAGTATATAATTCATCATTTATAAATATTTTATATTAAAGGTTCTGCATTGTAGGCCTACATTCCTGATTTCTACACATTATCCCAAACTGACCAATGCCCATGAAGAGAAGAAGGAAGGCTCCGGCCACAATGCGCCATTTTTCCCGGACTTTTGGGTGTCTGAACCACCAACGAGGTGTCTCAGAGAAGCTGCTTGTGTCTCCTGGGATTAACGAGTCACTGTCACGGGAAACTGCCTGAAATACCATATATAAAATGTTTTATAAAGGGTAGGAAGATAATAAAATATATATGTTATTGCATCACTCAAAACCTCAAATATCAAATACTGTTACACAAACAATCAGCCATAATAGTTTCACCCAAAATTAACCTCTCACCTCCCCTCCCTTAACACACACACAATCAGCCTAAAACTCCCCCCCCCTTCCTCCCTTTAACACACATACAAAATGATACAATCAGCCCCCAAATTCCCCTATTTAAAACACACAATCAGCCCAATACTGCCCTCCATTTGACACATACAATCAGCCCAATATTGCCCCTTTTTAACACATATACAAAAAGTAAAAAACTCCCCTTCCCCCCTCCTTCCCTTTAACACACAAACACAATAGCCCAAACCTAATCCCCCTCCCTTTAACATACAAAATCAACCCCAAACTCCCCTTAACCAACAACAATTTCAATAATTTCAAGAACATTCATGGTGGATACGATGGATAGTGTTGTACCGGTATGATGGCTCCATGGACAATCAACAGAGCCGTCGTACAGTACCAATCCATCGTATACACTATAGATATTCTTGAATACGACCCATTCGTGGTGTATACAATGGCTCCATAGACAAACAATAGAGCCACACCATCGTATACACCACGAATGTTTCTGAATACGACCCATTCGTGGTGTATACAATGGCTCCATAAACAAACAATAGAGCCACACCATCGTATACACCACGAATGTTTCTGAATACGACCCATTCGTGGTGTATACAATGGCTCCATAGACAAACAATAGAGCCACACCATCGTATACACCACGAATGTTGCTGAATACGAGCCGTTCTTACATCGAGGTCTGGTACAGTAAGTAGGGTCTTAACACCAGCAGTGCCACCAAGGGGGTCTTCTATTCTCACTTCCCCCCCTCCCCCCCCACCACCCCTAGCCTTGGGTTTGAGGGGGGAGCGTTCACTAGTGGCACCATAGAGACGGATGGCATCGTCAGCGTCCTCCTCAAAGGCGTCCTCAATGCTAAATTTAGGGTGGGACCTGCTACTGCTGCTGCTGCTTTGTTTACTAGCCATGGCTACTCTAACTAACCATTTGTTTACATACCCAAATCAACCCACCTTACCCAAAACAAACTCATATTTAGCTAACAAATTCCTTACTTAACTCTTATCAACCCACCTTACCCAAAACAAACTCATATTTAGCTAACAAATTCCTTACCTAACTCTTATCAACCCACCTTACCCAAAACAATCTCATATTTAGCTAACAAATTACTTGCCTACCCATATCAACTCAAATAATACTTTTATTTACCCGAGTCAACCTGAATGATATCTTTATCTCACCAAATAAATGCAAATGACATTTTTTAGACACATGTATAACATTGTATACGTATGGTACACCAGGGAACAATATCTCTAGCCTACACACACTTACACACATACACACACACACTTACACATACACACACTCATTCACACATACACACACACACAGGTATTGGGATAGCAAGTTTCATGTCTGTTTGTGCCATTTAAAATATTATGTCTGGGTAGTTTCCAAACTTTGAAGCTGTTTAAATTCTTTTCCACTTCTTCCCCCGCAGCAGCAGAGATAAACACATTTGTTAAAAACTTATGGTTCAACAGCTTTCCCGTTATGTTTCCACGCACGTAATGAAAAGGAAAATGTGTTATTATTATAAAGGAAGATGTGTTATGAAAGACGGATGTGTTATGAAAGGAAGATGTGTTGTTATAAAAAAGGAAGATGTTATTAAAAAGGAAGATGTGTTATTAAAAAGGAAGATGTGTTATGAAAGACGGATGTGTTATTATTAAAAAGGAAGATGTGTTATTATCAAAAAGGAAGGTGTGTTATTATCAAAAAGGAAAATGTGTTATGAAAGGAAGATATTTTATAAAGGAAGATGTGTTATTAAAGTAATATGCGTTATTATTAAGGGGATAGCAGCCTACAGCATTTGTAAATCTGGAGCAACCGATTCCTGCAAACTATTCCATAAAACAGACGACTACCATTATACATATATTTGTTCATTTGGTTCCGTTTCCTGGCATACTTTGGAGGAATCAAGGCACTCCAATGAACCAAAAGTATATTAGACCCCTTAAGAAAAATGAGGTTAAAAGATAAATGATGTTAAGGAACCCTGTGATGTAGTCAGAAAATTGGAATTAAACGAGTCCTTCAAATATTGCCACGAAACACACACACCTACAGTATATGGAAGGAGTTTGTTTCGTGGCATGGTCAGGAGGAAACAGAAGCCTCCAATTTTCATACACGATCACAAAGTCCTTAATAGATAAAAAATAAACAAATAGATAAACAAATAGATAAAAGATGAATGATATTATGGTAATGTAAACAAGGACACATGTCACACTTCTTTATTGTTGACATATACACCATGGGTAGAGAAATATATTCATATGTTTATATATATTCATAAATTATTACTCTGATATGGAAGAGAGCAAGGCGAGGATATCGTTACAAAAAATAATAAAAAGGAGAGAGAGAGAGAGAGAGAGAGAGAGAGAGAGAGAGAGAGAGAGAGAGAGAGAGAGAGAGAGAGAGAGAGAGAGAGAGAGAGAGAGAGAGAGAGAGAGAGAGAGAGAGAGAGAACTAAATTAACCAGTCTGTGTGTGTGTGTGTGTGTGTGTGTGTTGAGGAATATATGAATGTATGTATATTATGATGTATGTATAGTTTATGTAATAAAGAGTATGGAGGTAACGAAAATAATAATAATAATAATAATAAAAAATGCACATGTTAAACTTTATCTGTCACCTACAGTATATATAGGCTACATATTTTCATAACATTAATGAAGGAAGGAAGAAGACTGACTGACTGACTGACATTTATACCATCAACACCTGAAGAAGAAGAGAGAAGACCTAAGGAAATCCTAAAAGTCGTCTACACAGCCAATACCATTCGACACTATAATCCAGAAACATACAATTTTTTTCTTCATGCTCTCTATACAATAAGTTTATAAGCTGAATTTGGGTTGGGCTGGATGTGAATAATGCTTGGCCACTTAAGTAAAGATCCTGCTGTGATGTAGTCAGAAAATTGGAGGTATATGAGTCCTTCAAATATTACCACGAAACATACACACCTATATAGAAGGATATTGTTGTTTCTTGGCTTGGATAGGAGGAATCAGAAGCCTCCAATTTTTATACACGATCACAGGGTCCTTAATGGGATAGTAAGTACTGTGTTGGTAAATCTGGAGTAACTGATTCCTCCAAACTATTCCAATTAACAGGCCACCATTTGGTCCTGTTTTTCCTGGTATACATTGAAGGAATTGAGGCCCTCCAATGTATGTATGTATGTATGTACCAAAAGTATACACACACTCATCTCTTTAAGGGGATGGTATACTTTTGATAGATTGGAGTGCCTTGATTCCTCCAAAGTATGCCAGGAAACAGACCCAGATGAAGAAAAATAATGGTATCCTGTTGCCTGGAATAGTTTGGAGGAATAATAAACTCCAAAAATGTCAAAACTATACCCTCCCCTTAAGTGGTGTTTTGATCCTTACGAAAATGAACCACTTCCCTTCCAGCTGGTATTCTAAATCACACCTTGAGTAGATTACAACACTTACATATTTATTAAACAATTTCATCATCTACAGTACAGTAGTATATATAAAAACATTATGTATATTGTCCTAGTATATTTAATTAGGACATTTGATGAGCAAGACAGTTCACTGCCATTTCGTCAGGCTAAAACAAATGTTGTACAGAAAGAGAAAAAAAATAAAAAAATTGCCCAAGTTTTATAGTACATACATGTCTTCAAAACACATACGCAGGGGAAATTATGAATGGAGAAGGTCTAAGGAAGGAATACAAAAAGGGTACTACACTGGATAGCACACACACACACACACACAGGTTTGAGAATGAGTGAGTATGAAATAGGGGAACACAGGGGGAAGGACAACACTGAACAGGACTTGGAATTGAAGAGGATATAGTAGGATAATCGAGGGAGCCCAAAACACTATAGACATGACTTGAAATGAATGAATAGGGAATAGCTTACTTAGTAGGACAACAGTGTGAGCCCAAACCACTGAGGGATGACTTGGAATGGGGGAGTATCATAGCGTAGAAAGAGAGAGAGAGAGAGAGAGAGAGAGAGAGAGAGAGAGAGAGAGAGAGAGAGAGAGAGAGAGAGAGAGAGAGAGAGAGAGAGAGAGAGAGAGAAGAGAGAGAGAGAGAGAGAGAGAGAGAGAGAGAGAGAGAGAGAGAGAGAGAGAGAGAGAGAGAGAGAGAAACTGAGGGTGTGGGGTCAGGAGGTCATTACGGAAGACTGGAGTAATAATAATTGTGTACTCGTAGGACTGTGATGAGTTTGTATTACCTCCTGATGCTATAACACTATTATATACTCACTTTATGTACTTACAGGGAAAGGTTTACTCAGCAGGTGTGGGTGGAAGAAGAGGAAAGGTATAGCGGGTGTGTAAGATGTAGCAGCAGGTGTGTGAGGTGTAGCAGGTGTGTAAGGTATAGCAGCAGGTGTGTAAGGTTTAGCAGCAGGTGTGTAAGGTATAGCAGGTGTGTAAGGTATGACAGGTGTGTGAGGTGTAGCAGGTGTGTAAGGTATAGCAGCAGGTGTGTAAGGTTTAGCAGCAGGTGTGTAAGGTATAGCAGGTGTGTAAGGTATGACAGGTGTGTGAGGTGTAGTATGTGTGTAAGGTGTAGCAGGTGTGTAAGGTATAGCAGGTATGTAAAGTATAGCAGGTGTGTAAGGTATAGTTAAATTCGAAAATGAAAAGTATAGGAACAAAATAATGGCCTTTATAAATGCCAGAATATTTAAGGATGTTTATTATGGTCTAACTTATAGTAACTGCATACGATGACTCCATAATATAAACACTACACAGCCATCGTATATAATAATCATTCTAATGTTACCAGGTCATCGTAAACACCATGGTTATTCATTCTTGCATACGGGCCAAAGCTGCAGAACACAATTAGAGGATGAGGTAGGGCGGTAGGACACATAACATATTACTGCAATTTCCAACTCTGTGACGTCATTGGTAAACAAACATCCGCCATATTGTGACGTCACCACTAAACATCCCAAGCATCTCTGTTACAATAATGAAAACAAATTAAAACAACAATATATTTCTAACATTGTTGTGACTACTAATTAATTAATAGAGAGGAGAAACAACATTGGATTGAAAATTTGAAATGCAAGTTATCTAAAACAGCGAATATTATCATTATCATTATTATTATTACCACAGCTTATACAATGATCAGCAACCAATACCTTGTGAATTATTATGTTTATCAGATCACGTGTTAAGTATTGTACAGTCATGAGCACTACTTAGTATACAGCTCTGGTTAGTTGGTTAAGGGGGTGTGGGAATTGGGGGACAGGCTTGGGGGGAGGGTTAGGGGGGTGCGGGAGTAGGTGGACAGGCTTGGGGGGTGGGGGTGCGGGTGTAGGTGGACAGGCTTGGGGTAGGGAGGAGGGTAGAAAGCCTGTCCCCTATTCCCACACACCCCCTAACCCCCCAAGCCTGTCTCCCTACTCCCGCACCCCCCACAAAAAACCCCAAGCCTGTCCCCTACTCCCACACCCCCTTAATTAAGCTTCGAAAAGTCCAATTCACCAACAAATTAATTCCAATGGAGATCTTATTTTATTGTAGAGTACATTATTTTATTTACTGTATCTATAGGTATTCGAAGCACACCTGGATACTTATTAGTGCTCGTCACTTTACAATATTTCCAAATCCAGGGACTGACGAATAATGGTCCTACAATTTCTTAACAGAGAGGGTAAAAAAAAAAAAAAGAAAAAAAAAAAAAAACTAGATTAAGTAAATGGGGATATTTGTTATTAAGACACCCTGTGATGTAGACAGAAAATTGGAGGTAAAGAAGTCCTTCAAATATTGCCACGAAACACACACCTATATGGAAGGAGGTTATTTCGTGGCATGGTCTGGGGGAATCAAAAGCCTTCAGTTTTCATACACGATCACAGGGTTTTTAAATGAGGGGGAATAATAATAATAATAATAATAATAATAATAATAATAATAATAATAATAATAATAATAATAATAATAATAATAATAACAATAATAATAATAATAATAATAATAAAAATGATAATAAATAAATAATAATAATAATAATAATAATAATAATAAAAAAATAATAAAATGCTATGTACAATAATAATTTGCGACAGTCAGACAACCTGTGTGTATCAAATATAATTATCTTTATTCCTTGCAATTATCATATTTGGCTATAATATTTCCGGGCGGGATAGTGACATTTAATAAAGGGACCCTGTGTTGTAGTCAGAAAATTGGAGGTAGGTAAAATGAGTCCTTCAAATATTGCCACGAAACACACACACACACACCTACTGTATAATTATTAGAGTTTGTGTGTTTCGTGGCATGGTCAGGAGGAATCAGAAGCCTCCAATTATTTTCATATACGATTACAGGGTCCTTTAATATACTTACTTGTATCATTATGTATTATTATTATTATTTGTTCAGTAACTTAATACTATTTTTATCACTGGTTGTTAGATCTCTTAATTCAACACGTTAATAAATATCATATAAATAATTATCACATTTATCACCACACTAAACAGTTTTCTCCTTACACTATAAAATTGTTAGAATATTTACAAACATTAATTACTATATACACAAAAATACTCTCTAAAATGTGCGCATTGACACTAAATCTAAACATACATACATACATACATACTATACAAAAATTCTACACATTCATTATACACACACTTATACACAACATATTATACTAAACACTATTATCTCCATAGTGTGTGTGTGTGTGTATGTGTGAATAATTATGTTACACGACACTTTTATTTCCATAGTGCGTGAGTGTGTGAGTGTGTGTGTGTGTATGTGTGTGTGTTTATAATTATGTTACACGGGCCCATTCACTAATTATGAGATGCCACTTTGGTTTGTAGACTTAATAATAATAATACCTTCTAATTAATTAAGGAGTTAGAACAGGTTTGTCATGGTATAAAAATCTAGAGAGAAAAAAACCCACTGCATGATTCCTCCAAACTATTCCAAACAACAGGACACCATTATTTTACCTTCCAACTGGTCCTGTTTCCTGTCATACTTTGGAGGAATCAAGGTGCCCCAATGTACCAGAAGTTTATTATACAGTACTATTCCTTTAATTAATCATATCTTCACTTATTTTTGATAGATTGGAGCACCTTGATTCCTCCAAATTATGCCACAACACAGGACCATGGAACAAAAATAATGGGGCCCTGTTGCTTGGAATAGTTTGGAGGAATAATTCTGCCCCGGATTTACCAACACTGTATCCTCTACTTAAGGACCCTGTGATTGTGTAAGAGAGTTAGTTGGTGGCTTCTGATTCCTCCTGACTATGCCACGAAACATAAACATACTCCTCTCAATGTAGATGGTGTTTGTTTCGCGGCAATGTTTGAAGGACTCATTAATTAACCTTTATAATACATCACAGGGACACTTAACCAACCAGGAGTGATGATGTGTTATTGCTTAGGAAGGATGTAAACTTTATTCATGTATTATTATTTTTCTTACTACATTCATCATCGTCTTTACTGTCCATTTTATCTTTCTCCCGCTGTTGCTGTTCAAGATCAAAGGCAATTTTTTTTTTTCAAGATTAGGTACAGTAGCTGCGCATATTTCATTTTTCTTACATCAATATGCAGCTGATATGTATTTTAACACTACCACCACTGCACATAGGCCTGTTCCATTTTTCCAACATGAATATAAAATTGATATGCATATTTTAACACCACAAAGGTTACTCATACAGTACAGTACCAAAGCTGCACATATTCCATATTTCCAACATCAATATAAAGATGATATGTATTTTAAGACCTTCACAGCTGCACATATTCCATTTTCCCTACATCAATATAAAGTTGATATGTATTTTAAGACCTCAACAGATGCAACTATTCCATATTTCCTACATCAATATAAAGATGATATGTATTTTAAAACCTCAACAGATGCAACTATTCCATATTTCCTACATCAATATAAAGATGATATGTATTTTAAGACCTTCACAGCTGCACACACACGTACTCCACTATCCAACACGAATATAAAGCCGAGGTGCATTTTAATCCCCACAACACCACTGACAGAACACACACACACTCGTACAACGTGAACCCAAGCTGGCTAAGGAGCTTTACATTTAATCCTTTGTGGCAAGTTAAAGCTTTACTGACGAGCGAGCAAAACACTGTCTATCCCTTTAGTTCGTCTTTTTGCCTTGAAATTATCTTGAAATTCCAACTTACCGATAGACAAGCACGACCAAGAAATCCATAATGCTTCCCTTCCTTCCATTTGTTCTTGTACTTCACTCAGTCTCTGTCCTTCAATTTCCATTCTGCTGTGACCTTGTTTTAACTGAGATGACAGAAATATTGTTACACAAATAATAAATACATAAAAAAAAAATATATAAATAAATATATATAAAAACAAAGAGTTATACATAAGTAATAACGCATGAATAAATAATCAAGTAGTGGATTTTAAAACATCTGAACCCAATTTGTTGTTTGTTAGACAGAGTTGGTATTTGACTGTTACTGAGTTTTCAATGTGTAAGCCTAAGACTGACTATAGTGGACTATGGCTATACTGATCATAGTAAGTCATTGAGAGACAGACACAAGAGTTGGAGCTGAGACATCGTACCACAGTGGATGACGAGTTTATCTTATATTATGTTACAAAGGACTGACTTGCCCCACATCTGGAAACAGCAAAAGCACAGTTCCTATACAGTATGGTCGAGAGATTTGGAGTTGAATGTAGAGTATTGTCTAGTTCTGTATTTCTAAAAAGTGTGACATAAAACAATGACCTTGCATGAGCACATTACCCAAGCTGGGAATTGAACCCCGAACCAGCAATTGTGAAGCAAAGGGAAGCTATCTAGTTTCTATTAAAAGTTCAATTTCTGGATGGGGTAACATGTTCATAGCCTATTTATCTACACGACATGGTGTGATGATTTGGATCTGACATAAAGATTGAGTGAATTCTTGAGTAACATGTTGCAAATATCATATCCAAAAAATGATCCCACTTTTAGTTACCGGTATGGTATAATAATATTATTCTTAATATTATACAGGAAATACACCGTTATCAATATTGATCAGAGTTAATGCCTGGACGTTAGATCTCTTTATACTGGCAGTATATTAGGAAATGAAATCTGATTTTTTTTGTCTGAAATGGAGTATCTTAACCAGGATAAATGAACACAGCCACAAAAATAAATACTATACTTAAAACTACTCTATTATTTCTTTAAATATCTAGTTAGCCTGAATCATCAAACACAAAGCAATTGATGAGTGTTGGTATGAGAGAGAACATGTCCACAGCATACATAGTTGGACGCCACAGACGGTCAAAAGGAGTGAGTACGTCCCTTGGTCGTTCTTCTGGGTTTTCAGGGTTCCTTTGTTGTCCCCTGGGGTTGGCATGAGTTCTGTCTGAGCGAGAAGAATCTCTCCTCCTTGTAGACATGTCTGATAGAGATCCACATCGGCGTGGTGGGACACTTCTGGGATGATCTGAGGGTGAAGAGCGACGAGAGAAGGTGGATGGTGGAGGGAAGTGGTCAGTGGAAGAAGATCGCCGGAGTGGCAGGTTGGAGATGGAGCCTCGCCTTGGCAGACATGATCGTCCACGAGGCTCAGACCCTGAAGATCTCCGTGATAGTGAGCAGGCTTGTGCTTGACTATCAGCGACGGAAGAACGCCGAGAAGCAGATGACTGTGGTACATAATCTTCACCTGATGATCGGCGGGAAAATGAAGTCATCTGAGAATGTATTTCTCCTCCTGATTCCCGGCGAGACTGACATCCACCATGGGTATATGCATCCGCTACTGACGACCGACGTGAGGTGGAGGCAGGATGTGTAGGTATATCTACTCCTGACGACCTGCGAGAGAGAGAGACACCTTGGGAGTATGCTTCAGCTCCTGATGATCGACGAGAGAGGGAGGCAGCTTGGGGAAATATCTCTGCTCCAGATGATCTGCGAGAGAGGGAGGCACCAACGGTATATGCCTCAGCTCCTGATGATCGCCGGGAGAGGGAAATCATTTGAGGAAATATTTCTGTTGAAGACCGTCGTGAAAGAGATGCACCCGGGGAATATACTTCAGCTCCTGATGACCGGCGGGAGAGTGAACCCTGGTGATGGTCGGAGATAGAAGAGCGACGAGACTGGTCAGAGATGGAGGAGCGACGGGAGTCAGCCACGGAAGAACGTCGAGATATGGGAGTGACCTGACCTGACCCTGACCCTCTACGTGGCAGGGGCATGACCTGATACTGCGAGTGGTGGGACGGCCGTCATTTGACCTGGAGGCTGGTCAATGCAGATGTCACTTCACCAACATCCTCCTCGTCCCTAGTAGTCTTGAGGAACTGTTCAATGACTGAACCCAAGAGGCTGGGATCAATGTTGGCTCCTGAAGATTCCCAGCCTGGTTCTTCCTCTTCTTCCACTGTAGATTCAAGGGGTGCCATCGGGACTGACACATGGTCACAATCTGTTCTGCGTATTGTGATGGGAGCCTGGGGTCCATCTGCTTCACTCTGTACTGCATCACTACACACTGCAATACTCTGAGAACGACCCCGGGCACGTGGAGGTGGGGCTGGTTCAAGGGGTTCAGGTTCAGGTAAGCCTGCTGAGCCAGGAGGTGTGAGGTGGTTTGGTGCAGTCAAGAGAGAGGCCAAGTCATTATTGGTGACTACAATACCAGCACGATCACCACTACCAGTGCTGAAGGAGTGTCTTTTAGGGGTTTCCACAGGCGAGGTGGGAGAGGCTATGCCATGATATGACCATTTACGTGTACGTCGGGCAGCTTCAGCAGCTCCAGCTTCCTCCTCCAGTTGTGTGAGCTCCATTACCTGCTCCACTGGGGAAGACCGTATTTTGAGTTTAACCTTGCGGCCCCCTGTGGCTCCTGCTCCAGGACTTTCCAGTTCTGTCCCCTCCAAACCTTCACCAGCCTCTAGGTTTAGGCTAAAGGCTTTCTTTAGGCATCGTTTCACTTTGGACCCTGAGTTACGAATGGCTCCTTGGGGTTCTGCTGATTCCTGGGAGCTGTTGGGTGAATCCCGTGAACCCCAGGATTCTCGTGATGAGCCTCGGGAGTAGGACCCACGTTTGTTGAAAGCCAACGGTGGAGGATAGCGTTGTGTTGGTGATCGCAATGGAGGGGATTTATTGGTTGGGGACCGGGATGGAGATGGACCAGTTGGGGAGCGAAGGATCGGGGAGCGGGATGTTGGGGAGCGTGCGATTGGGGACCTACAGATAGTGGGAGAACGAGACCTGGGGGACAAAGCAGCTGGGGACCGTGCTGTAGGGGAGCGGCTACCTGGACTCCTCCCATTAGGACTTTTGCTACGATTACGGGTGAAGGAGAGGATCTTGGCCCTCAAGTTTGCCCATGAGGGGTTTCCAGTATCCTGCTCCTCCTCCAGAAGTGTGTCTCCAACCTGAGCCTCCACGTCCACAACACCACTGCCTCCTCCTTCAAGCTGTGAGTAGAACGATCGCCGCATCTGAAAACAAAAGTCATCATAAGATCAAGTCATGCTAAACAAACATTTTTAAGACATGATCATAGGAATAATTATGGTTATGGAAGTAAATATAAAACAATGTAAAACATAGTAAAGCTGAGTAGTGGAAGAAAACACATGGTAATATAGTAATCAAATAATGACAAAATTGGACAAAGAAAATATTAAAAAAGTAAATACAGTAGAAATTGTGGAAAAGAAGTATCACAGGTCAACGAAGGCAACAACAACAACAACAAGAACAACATGGGAAGGAAAAATGTTGTGGGACTGAACATGTTGACATTATTCAGAGCCTTGATTAAAAAAAGGTAAAGTGGAGGGGGAGGTAACTGAAGGCCTCCCCCCCCCCTCCCCACCACCACCACACAGGAGAGGTCAGATGAGGTCGGAAAAAAGTGTAGAAAAATTATAGTCCTAGAATTCAACCACGACAACATCATCCACCATTTTACACTTTACAATCTCTCGTCTACCTCAAAAAGATAACAATGAATAAATAAAATAAAATAAATAAATAATAAAAATAAAAATATATAAATAAAATAAATGAATGAATAATAAAAATAAAAATATATAAATAAAATAAATGAATGAATAATAAATGTATAAATATATAAATAAATAAATAAATAAACGAAAACTAAAATTAAAAAAACAAAATAAATATGAATACAGTATAAAAAATAAAATAATCCTAATATCAATTCCTAATCTTAATAAAAAAAAAAAAAAAATCCCCTTTAAAACAGCTCACAGGATTTGATCAGCCGTGTGTCTACTATCCCCCCTTGCCCCCCTCTCTCCAAACCCCCCTTTTACCCCTCCCACACTCCCCCCCCCTTTGACTACACCCTCTCCCCAAACCCCTCTTTTACCCCTCCCACACATTCACCCCTACCCTCCAAACGACCCTCTTACCCCTCTCCCACACTCCCCCCCTTCCCTCCAAACCCCCTCAAACACTCCCTCCCTCCAACCCCCCCTCTTACCCCTCTCCCCCACACTCCCCCCCCCCCCCCCAGTTATTGACCCAGTTATTGAAGTGTCTTAATTTCCGCTCCACTCTGACGTTGATTGATGGTAGTGATGGTAGTGATGGTGGTAGTGGTGGTAGTGAGGGTATTTTGGTGGTAGTGATGGTAGTGATTGTGGTGGTGGTATTTTGGTGGTGGAGAGTATTTTGGTGGTAGTGATGGTAGTAATTGTAGTGGTGGTGGTGATTGTGGTGGTGGTAGTTGTGGTGAGTATAGTGGTGCTAGTAGATATGGTGGTGATTGATGATGGTGGTGGTAGTAGTTGTGGTGGTTGTCGTAGTAGTTGTGGTTGTTGTGATTGTGGTGGTGTTGGTGGTAGTTGTTGTCGTAGTGGTTGTGGTACTAGTGAGGGTATTTTGATGGTGGTAGTAGTTGTGGTGGTGATAGTAGTGGTTATGGTAGTAGTGATTGTGGTGAGGATTGTGGTGAGCTATGGAGTAATCATCTTTAGTGACAGACAGTACTGGGAGTAGTGACCACCGTTGCCAAGGTGAATAAAATAAACATGCTTCTATTTATTTCAGTCTTAACTAACTAAGGGATGAATACATACACTGCTGTCTTTTTTACATGGTACTATTTATTTCACAGTCTTTTAACTAACTAAGGGATGAATACATACACTGCTGTCTCTGAACGCTTTATTGTATTTTTCTGTTTGGTCAATATGCATACCTACTTTATCTATCTATGTAGTCGTGTATCAGTGTTGTATTCATGGTACCAGTCACAGAGGCGCCAGTATAGGGCTTATGCTTGCACTTCTTGGAGCCGGCCAAAACTACAAGGTGTTAGATCGCATCCGGTGTATATTGATGACAGGGTGAGTGTGGAGGTACGGAAGATACCGTGAGGGTTGAAAGCAGTTCAAACCAGTTCACCGGACATGACATCTTAAGAAATGTGCTGATCTGACAGCATGATGACCGCGTGATGGAGGCATGATGGAGACTTGCCAGTGCTGAGCTCTGAATGCTAGCTAGATTCACTCTATATATTATCTGTATGTTAATCTCTATGCTATAATCAATTGTTTATTGTCATCTCGTATGTAGAGAAAGGGACAATATATATATATACTCATATTATTCTTATATAATCATGTAGTTAAAGTGTATGTATATCCTGTATAAACGTAGCGTCACTGTCACGAACTGTAACCTATGTAGTGGGTGTGGCACTGTGGCATTAGGTAGGGACGTGAGGAAGGGTCGAGAGAAGTGAGGTGCACTTGGAGCCCAGACATGGGTTAGAAAGGAGGGAGGATGAAGTCCTGCCCTAAGAGAGAGATTCCCTTTCCTTGTAACATAAGTTTAGAGAGACACGAGTTGTGTCTAGTATATTGTAACCTGTAACTGATATATAAGCTACATTAGTAAATAGAGACAAGTCCATGAGTTTACTCTAAACCTTTGAGTACTAAATATATTCCCCAGTAGTAAGACTAATAAGGGTACTTCATCAACGGTATGAGTAAGTGAGTTGATTGAAGCAGAGACGACAAACAGAGGATAGTAAGTCTGTACAGTTGGCTGGTAAGAGATCGCCACACTGAAATATAATGGAGAGTTCCGGTTGGTATTTCCACAGACAGAGAGAAGCAGAGATGTGGACCCCCACGGCTACTTGATGGTAGTAGCGGCGGTGACGTAATGGTGGACCCCACGGCTACATAATGGTGACAGCGGTAACTGATACATAATGGTGGCAGCGGGTTAAGGATACGGATATTCACAGTGTCCTGTAATTACTTTATATTCCAACAGAAATAATTGTGTATGCAAGTGGGGCGGGTTAGGCGCTTTCCTCGTTAGCAACACTGACGGAGCGAGAGCAGCCTGGCAGCCTGGCAGGGCCACAAGCAAGTACCAGCGCGGGGGTTGCCAGCCAGCTATGAGTGAGCTGTGTAACTTAACCTACGGTATTCAGGCATTTTTCCCTGTGTGCATTTCCCAGGGGAAAAGGAGGAATTGTCTGATAGTGGGTATACTCTCATCGGGGAAGGATGGACTTAAGGAAGGGATCAAGAAGAGTGATGGGAGCTGTGAGAGAAACGACAGGCCAGCGTTTACTCTGGGGTGTGTGTGGCATCATGTACACATTCCTGGCTACATCTTCAGTTGTCATCTTTAATCTCCAATTACCAATCTGGGTTAGTTATTCTTATTCTATACATATACACAGTGAACGCATACAATAGTGACATGTTGTTGGGGTATTTGTGTATACCTAGTTGTCATTTTATATTGGTATGTGGTGGTGAAGGTGTGTAGGAATAATACTAACGGGAAATAGGGATTGGGATAATTGAGGCACTCAGAGGATTGTAGTGGCAGTTTGGATGGGGAATGAAGTTTCCACCAAGTCCCAAAACCACTAATATATATAATATAAATGAGTAATAGAGGGAACTAAATAGTCCAGTGCCAGGACAGTTGAAGCAAGAGGATATGAGTTCTGTGTAGAGGGTATAGTGACGTACACGGGAAGACGTGTGTAAGTTACCGCCAAGAGAGGGCGGGTGAAAATTGACCAATGGCTACTGGGAGTATTAGTAGTGTTGGGGGACCAGCCTATAGTCAGGCGACAGGGCAACAGAGTGTCACGAACCCTAGTTAATTACAAGGTTATTTGAAGGTGGGTGGCGTCCACGTAAAGCAGCCAAGTAAAGGTTATGAATGTATTTACAGTTGAGGAGTCAGTCCCTATAGGTTTGAGGGTGATCCTGCAAAAATAAAGACATACAGGATTGTATAGAAGATACAAAATGAGCCAAGTATATTAATGAGTCGACGAAGTGTGTAATATGAGTCAATATTACATAATTGTTGTAAAGCGGGAATCGCTTAGGCTAGTAACCGAAGAGGACCAGAGGTGTCTGTATATAAATATATATATATAAAAAAAGAGGGTGTTTAGCACTTGATAGTGTAAACAGATGTTACTGAAATTGCTCCAAGGCAACAAACGGCTGTGTAACAAGCCGAGGTAACTGACGGAAGGTCAGAGATTGCGCCGCAATGAGGTGTAAATGCGGTAGCAGGACAGGCCAGAGGGCGTGATAGTGGTAGAGGTTTCCACTACGCACACCACTGTTTAATTGATACGGGAGCAGGAAACGTATCGAAACATTAGAAAATATCATTCTGGTAAGAAGTATGTATTAGAACAGCCGCAATACCAACTCAGTGGAGTGTCAGGGACTACAGTGGATGTCCTTGGGGTTATGAGTTTGTCAGTTTATTTGTGTATGGCAACTTCATAACCAAAAACACTCAAATAAGGAGATTAAGACAGTGGGTTGTGTAAGGGGTTTGGTAAAAGGGGTCATGAACAAGATAGACTATGCGACAGGTCTAGGGCAGAACTGTTGTGACTGCTATTGTACCTGATGTACACAGGCTGCAACCGCAGGAGTTTCAGTTCAAGGTGTGTTTAAAAGGAGTGAAAGAAGGAGTAGATGTGCACGTCTACATGTAAGTTGAAGGGTGTGTCGCTAGAGTCTACCTTGACTAGAGTAAAGTAAAGTCAGGGGGGAGACTGTGGTACTGGCAGTAAACAATACCAGAGTAGAGGTTAAAGTTAAGCCAGGCAGTCAGTTGAGTGATTTCCTTGTATACCAGGGGATGGTATTAAAACCCAAGCATAACCTACCTGTTGTGAGTGTTGTTGGGTGTGTAGATGCAGAACCTTCCACAGAATTAAGGAATCGAGTGAAAAGTGGGGAAACAAAGAAGGTAAATAGAGAGAAATTATAGAGAGTCTATATATTTTTATGTATGTGAAGATAGGTAGGAATCCTATGTAACATGTTATAAGTGTAAATGCTCATGGTTGTGCATAGAAGCATGGAGTAATGTGAACTCAAGCAGTAGGGTCACAAAGAAGTAAAAAGAAATGTAACAAGGTAACGAGTACTATAGCATGTAACAAGCAAACTCTTGTGAGATATATAAAGACTATGTCAGCAGTATGATGTTGTGCTTGACACATACAGCACAGTCAGTCAGTTGAGCACAGTCTGGTGCAAGAATTGAGTAGTAACGCAGTAAGAATAAATGATGTTCCTCGAATAATCTCTCATACAATGTCTATTACAGTGAAGGAGGAATGGGTATGTTACTAATTAATAAGGAGTCTAATGAAGTACAAGTAAGTACGAGGAAGTAATGCAGTTACATAAACAAGGTAAGTAGGACAGTCAAATACAGTACAATGTGTGTGTGAAGGAAGCTTATGGTGTAATATATAACAGTGTGTGAGGGACTAGTGAGTACCTGGAATTTTTGACCAAAGAAGGGGTTAATAAAGGTGTATACAGAGGTAAAAAAAAAGTATGGGGAAATACTTAAGCAAACTTTCTTCCTTCATGTCACTCATGTGTACCAAGTCAATGCATGGAGTTGTGGTTTTTGATGGATTGATATATATGTGATATATTGGGGCATGTATTGTATGTTGGGGAATGGATGTTGGTACAGTGAGAGGATCAGCACACATAGTAAGTATACAGTATGTCATATCTCTAGTCGAGTTGATTATGGAGATTGCACGAGTGAAGACTATTATGGATTGCCAAAAGTGGTAGTAGCTTCTAGTAATTACAGTAAAGTAATGTTGAATACAGTAAGTGAAGTACAGTCACGTCAATAATATGGTCAGTGAGGCTGAACCAGTGGAGATAGTATTGTTGGTCGTGAATTGTGGTTAATGTTAGGTGTCAGCATTGCTCACAGGAGTGGTAGCCTGAGTGAGATGACACGTATCAAAAATGATGGCTCATCAGTGAGTGAGGACTAAGCATGAGTGCCTCTGAGCATCATTTGTGATTTGTGTGTTCAACTGAAACAGTACTCTTGGGTGTACTCATATGAATGTCAAACATGTGGTTAGACATGTTCTGTTTCCTACTTATGCAAAGATACAGTTAAATATACAGTCATAAGAAACAGTAATCCAGGTTGAAAAAGGATTAATACAAGTTTAAAAGTCAGGAGACATGACAGGTTTCACCAGAAATGTAGGTGATAAGAGTTAAAAAGGTTTAGGAAGCACAGTAAAGGGTTAGTTAGAACCTTGGAAGTGTTTGTGTTATTCTATGTATATAATGGCCATGTAAATTTAAAATGTTTATGCAGTTTCAATGTCTTGTAATATACAGTATGTTGTTTTAACATGAATGATAAATGTTAAGTATTATTGTTGTTGTTGTTGTTGTAGTTTTTCAAGCTGTCTAAATGAGCAGACCAAGCTTGTCATGTATATTTTAATCCTTGCAAGGGAATATGTATTTAATGTAATTGATGTGTAATTGTAATTTTAAGGATAACCCAGCTGGTTAGTTGTAGGAACTTAGAATTAAGGAAGTGTATGAATGTGTTTATGTTTTATTACTGTGTATTAATTTTAACATTATATTATTGTTGTATTAATATGAAATTACTATGTATGAATACTTATCTTCAGGAGATAGAATTAAGTATCCATTATATCATTTTAAAGAGCTCAATAATTTGTATGTTATATTTCATCTTGTATAATGTATTGTATATTATATTTTATACTACCATGTTAAGAGTCAATCTAATATTCAAGCTAGGAAGTGTTAAAGTAGTTTCTATCTTATTGTGAACTACGAGGACGTAGTTTGGTAGGTAGCCGAGCAATGTAGTCGTGTATCAGTGTTGTATTCATGGTACCAGTCACAGAGGCGCCAGTATAGGGCTTATGCTTGCACTTCTTGGAGCTGGCTAAAACTACAAGGTGTTAGATCGCATCCGGTGTATATTGATGACAGGGTGAGTGTGGAGGTACGGAAGATACCGTGAGGGTTGAAAGCAGTTCAAACCAGTTCACCGGACATGACATCTTAAGAAATGTGCTGATCTGACAGCATGATGACCGCGTGATGGAGGCATGATGGAGACTTGCCAGTGCTGAGCTCTGAATGCTAGCTAGATTCACTCTATATATTATCTGTATGTTAATCTCTATGCTATAATCAATTGTTTATTGTCATCTCGTATGTAGAGAAAGGGACAATATATATATATACTCATATTATTCTTATATAATCATGTAGTTAAAGTGTATGTATATCCTGTATAAACGTAGCGTCACTGTCACGAACTGTAACCTATGTAGTGGGTGTGGCACTGTGGCATTAGGTAGGGACGTGAGGAAGGGTCGAGAGAAGTGAGGTGCACTTGGAGCCCAGACATGGGTTAGAAAGGAGGGAGGATGAAGTCCTGCCCTAAGAGAGAGATTCCCTTTCCTTGTAACATAAGTTTAGAGAGACACGAGTTGTGTCTAGTATATTGTAACCTGTAACTGATATATAAGCTACATTAGTAAATAGAGACAAGTCCATGAGTTTACTCTAAACCTTTGAGTACTAAATATATTCCCCAGTAGTAAGACTAATAAGGGTACTTCATCAACGGTATGAGTAAGTGAGTTGATTGAAGCAGAGACGACAAACAGAGGATAGTAAGTCTGTACAGTTGGCTGGTAAGAGATCGCCACACTGAAATATAATGGAGAGTTCCGGTTGGTATTTCCACAGACAGAGAGAAGCAGAGATGTGGACCCCTACGGATACATCTATCTATTTATTGGTCAATTTATTAACCTCCCTGACTCTTATCTATCACTTTCATTATCTATCTATTTACTTATCAATCTACTGTATCTATCCCCATCCATGGCTCTTATTTATCTATCTCCCTTACATTATCTATCTATCTATCTATCTATCTATCAACCCCTCTGACTCTTATCTATCACTTTCATTATCTATCTATTTACCTATCAATCTACTGTATCTATCCCCCTCCCTGGCTCTTATTTATCTATCTCCCTTACATTATCTATCTATCTATTTATTGGTCAATTTATTAACCTCCCTGACTCTTATCTATCCCTTGCCTTATCTATCTACCAATCAATCTACTGTATCTATCACCCTCCCTGACTCAGAAGCTATAAACCTCATTTGCATATATGAATATTAATGATGGGTTATTGAAATTCTATAATAATCTCATCCAAGATTACAATTAACCTGAGGAGACTACCTAATGAACCCCCCCCTCCCTCCCCCCAGACAGGGTCATCATACAATATCTCTCTCTCTTTTTTTTTTTTTTTCTCTCTCTCTCTCTCTCTCTCTCTCTCTCTCTCTCACACACATACATATACAAGGACATATTCAACAACAACAACAACAACACGATAGGTCAGTGGTTCTGATAAAAAATAGTTATACACACACACATTTACAAGGACATATTCAACAACAACAACAACACGTTAGGTCATAGAGTTTCTGATACACACACACACACACACACACACACACATACACACACATGTTTCTAGTATCCGTGACAACCCACACATCTTCCCCACTCACCCTAAATACTTCACACACTTCCTACCTTTACCTTCCTTCCAACACACGCCTCGCTTAACCCACCTCGGCAACAACCCCCATCCGTCCTGTGATGCTGAGTTGTATGTGTGTGTGTGTGTGTTTCTGAAGAGTGTGCGTGTATTGCTGAAGTGTGTGTGTGTGTGTGTGTTGCTGAAGTGTGTGTGTGTGTTTGTATTGCTGAAGTGTGTGTGTGTATGTGTGTGCATTGCTGAGTTGTGTGTGTGTGTGTTGCTGAGCTCTGTGTGTGGGGTGGGTGGGATGCTGAGTTTTGTGTGTGTGTGTGTTGCTGTAGTGTGTGTGTGTGTGTGTGTCACCCGTCCCACCCCTCACCCCCACTAACTAAGGAAGGTGTGACTGATCTGGTTTAATTATCTTTGTGTTGGAGTGGACAATCTAATTCGTCCTCACTAATTTAAGTTGAGATGGTTGTTTGTCCCACTGGCAGACTGGGTGGGTGGGTGGGTGGGGGAAAGGCTGGGTGGGTGGGTGGGTGGGTGAGGGGGCAGGCTGGGTGGGTGGGTGTGACAACCGTCACATCATCAACACAATATCATTAGTCACAACACCTTGACCTCACTATAATCATCACAACAGGTCACTATACAGACACACCAATACTACAATCACCATCAACAACAACAATAAACAACAACAATCACAACACACACGTCCCAATATACTCCCACAATACTGAAAACAATACAATGTCTACAAAACCATTAATCTGTATATAATTATTTATTTACCTTCCATTCATAATAAAGCTCTCCTACCTTCATTGTGTCTACATAATACACTGTGGATATGAATGGACTTTGTGTTGTAACAATTTAAATTCAACCTTCGAGTGAATGACTGCGTGCTAAATGAAGTAATAATTAATCAAATAATTAATATATAAACAAGAATAAAAACAAAATAAAATGTTAATATTAATAATAATATAAAATACTTCAGCGTGGTGGAAACATTTAACTTTTTTGTTGCTGTAATTATTATTGTTTGTGAATTTGTCGATGTAACTTACTGCCATCAATTCAACTCAGACTCGTGTTATTAATCAACTTGTAAACAACGGTTGGTGAATAATAACATTTTAATATATACATTTTCTGACAACCAGACGATTATTATAATTTGTCCGAGGGAAGTAATATATACAGTATGTAAATATTATATATGTAATTAATTATGAACCACAGCAGTTGTTGACTTGAGGTAATTATTAATGTCATAACAAACGTCCCCTTCATTTGTCATCATCTATGGGACCTTTAATTCCTCCTCTAGTACTGTCCCTTATGGAAAATTCATCTATTAGGCTATGGATTACAGACATATAAATAAAAAAAAATACATCCATGCCTCCATACTCGTACGTACAGAAGTTGCATCCTATATATCCTTATTATATAGATTATTTTTGTGGTTGTAGTTGTAGTTGCATCAAAATTCAGGTGTGTTGTGGCGACCCTCTCACTTGTCTTCAGAGGACCTTGTGATATTGTATGAAAATTGGAGTCTTCTGATTCCTCCTGACCATGCCACAAAACTAGCTCCTTCCCTATAGGTGTGTGTGTGTGTGTTTCGTGGCAATATATGAAGGTCTCATTTACCTCCAATTTTCTGACTACCTCACAGGGTCCCTTAACAGTTAATTAACTGTTTACCTGACTGAACAGCAAAGGCAAGTCCAGGTGTGAGGATGGAAGAGGTGGGATGGGATGGGATGGGATGGGATGAGGTGGGGTGAGGTTGAATTGGGTTGGGTAAGAGGGGAGGACAGGAATGGGGAAGGGTGTACAGTATATGCAGTATATACAAATATACAAACACATTTATATACAGTACACACAATACACGACATGTACAATATAACACTGTACACATAATATAAAACATGTACAGCCGGCAGCAAAAATTCGTGTACATTCCATGTTTTCAATAATGCTAATATAACCGGATAAAGTTACATTCTGAACCAACTTCTATTCTAATAACAGATAGATTTTACTATGTGAGAAATATATGTCTGTCATTTGTGCATTTCACTTGTGTTACAACATCAGTATAAACAAATATATAGGATCATACTTTCACAGGTGGAAAATGAAGTGAACTTATTCTACTGACTGTACATATATATAGATAATAGACAAAACACATCACCTGTACACATAATACACATAAATCACAACCTCTATAACACATAACACATCACCTGTACATATTAACACATATACACATAACCTATTAATAAGAAGGACTATATACTAATATATAAATAAAACATTTAATTAAGTTACAGTAGCAGTGCTTCACAATACACACACCCACACACACACACATCCATCAACACAAAAGCCAACCCACCCAACAACCCAACCACTCCACATTGGCTGATTGGACCCGTGGCTTCCCAGTAATAAATCATTCCAACTCCGATTTAGGCTACCACACACACACACTACACTCTCATGGATGCTTATATTATACAACATTGTAAACTAACTCTCTCTCTCTCTAACTCTCTCTCTCTCTCTCTCTCTCTCTCTCTCT
>JAWZYT010003548.1:57500-112644 GCA_034508575.1 Petrolisthes manimaculis | reverse complement strand
GTATGAAATAGTGAAGTGTGACTTAAATCAATATGAGGGACAGAATGAGTGAGTATAAAATAGAATGTAGTGAGTAGGATACAGTATATGGCTGAGGACATTCAAAACGCCAAGAATATGTTTGTCTATCTTTATTATTATATCTTTATTATTCAGTATTATTGTATTCTGGGTTTCGACCTAACACCACAGATTTCGTGGATACACCCGATGTATTGGATCTGCCAAAATCGTCGTTGAGAATACAGTTGATATTTAACAAGCATTGTTTTCTGCTGGCCATTACATAAAGCAATTCTTTCACAGAGTTTCATTCTGTTTAAGAAGATGGAAAAGGTGGCAAGAGTTCGTTCGCGTCTTTTATACAGAACGAATGTGTTTTCTCTCTCTGACTCCCCCCCCCTTCCCCCTTCCCACTACACCCTTACATACACCACTTGTAAAGGATTCACAGTCCCTCAGGGTTAGCCCGGAGGAGTTCCTTTCTGACTCTCCTGGCCGGATGACAGACGGCAGCCCTCAACCCTCAGTCCTCAGCCCTCAGCCACCACCACCACCACCAACTATATTTTTCCTGGTGTCCATTCAGAGCCACACACTACTCGGGATGACCTCATTTGTTATACCAGTACACACACACACACACACACACACACACACACACACACACACACACACACACACACACACACACACACTTATCTATATCTCTATATTAAGACCATGGGGGCAGGAGCCACAGTGTATATAATTATAAAAAATGACGTATTAACTGACATTAGTTTTTGTGGGACGCGACCAGACAACTCCTGCGTTACATCCCGCCGGAATGTATGGTGACGTGAGAGGAAGGGTCTGAATGGTAACAGTGAATTGAGAGGAAGGGTCTGAATGGTAACAGTGAAGTGAGAGGAAGGGTCTGAATGGTAACAGTGAAGTGAGAGGAAGGGTCTGAATGGTAACAGTGTATTTACCCCGTCCGTCCAGCCCCCCGCCCCCCTTCTTCCCTCAGGCGACCGATCCACGAAGCCAGCCCCTCATCCCTTCGTTCGTATTGTCATGATCTTCCCTCGCTTTTATCATAACACATACACTCTTTTCGACTTTTTATCGGTGCTTTGTGTTTACATTCGTATTCACATTTTTAGCAGCTCTATTCATTTTTTTTATGTCATCACTCCGGTGTGTATTGTGGAGAGTTGTTGATATTTTGGGTAGATTTCTAAGCAAGTTGTGTGTGGATTTGGATTACTTTCTTCGTCTTCTTTAACACGTGGCCATACCCGCCCTTTTCATCACATGTGTTACTCTCACGCATCGCACGGCTCACAACGGGACCTGACTGTCATGTGCGGTAAGGGGAAGGTGTGGTGTGTGTGTGTGTGTGTGTGTGTGTGTGTGTGTGTGTGTGGAGGGGGGGGATTGCACTGAAGGTAAAAAAGAACTTAAAAAACCCAACAACAATGGATTGTGTTAACACTGAGTCTCTCGTCACTCTGGATCGGGGCACCTGAACGGTTCCCACTGATTGACTGATGTGACTAAACACCTTGCAGTCTCAGTACAGATAATATAAGAAACAGTGAACTGCCGGGGAACTTGAATCACTGAATCTCACAATACGTTGACCAAGACATATACGACCGCTAGTGATAGATATATTTTGATATATTGGAGCTCCTTGATTCCTCCAAAGTATCCTCCAAGGTAACAGGACAAGATGAACAAAGATAACGGTGACCCGTTGCTCAAGATAATTTAGCGGAATCAGTTGTTCCAGATTTACCAAAACTGTACTACACCCTTAAGTAATGTTAGGTTAAGTTGGAAATCATTATCATCGTTGTTGTTGTTGTTGGGGAATACGAGAGAGCTTATAAAATATGAAGTATAAGTTAGGTTGAGTTGGTAAACATCATCATCGTTGTTGGGTAAAATAGAGTGAGTTCAAACCAAAGTCCAGAGAGGCTCAAATGTCCTGTGAGAAGAAACGAAGAACAACACACACTAACTTTACACTGAACCAACATATTTGTGGAACATGTGTACGGTAGCGGGCTGATGTTATCTCTTGTGTGCAATACCATCTGTCACTACCGCTCCATATTTTAGTATGCCCTTTCCCCCAACTTCCCGATGGCAACACTACTATAATCGGCCATATGACTTGAGAGCCCGAAGGAGGGTTATAGCCATGAAATCCATCCACACGATCGATTTTAGTGGTATACAGTTTTGGGTAACAGTGATACACGTGCATACAAAATAATAATTATACTCTCAGTACCGTAAGTCTTTCTGTGGTATGTGATATAGGCTAATTGGAGAAAATAAAGTCTTGACACATTATTAGTAAAATTATGGTGTTGACTACAAGACACTCAAACTGCATCCATCATAAGTATGCACCCCATCTCTTGCATACATACACCCTATTCAGTCTGTCCTTAGTGAGTGTGGATTGGTTCCTCATGGCTGTATCTTCTGTTATGGTGTGGTCCCTTTACGATGGCTCATGTAGTGTGTCGTAGAGTCATCGTACCAGTACCATGCACATCATCACCAACACCACGGATATATTCTTGCCTACTTCCCAGACTGTCTTGTACTGCACCTAAGGATTGTATGGACATTGTGTAGTGTATTTGGATGTTGTGTTGAGGTTGAGGAGGAATGACGTCATGTTGTCTCTGTTACGGAGTATAGTAAAGTCATGGTCTAATGTACTGCAACCTGATGAATAAAAGCGAGCTATTTGAGTTAATTTTATGAACCAAAATTGCACACACCAACAGCTATAGTTTCGGATCATTTTTCGAAGCCATCTCATTGGAAGGTGTTGCAGTACATTAGACCATGACTTTACAATGTTGATAAAATCTGAAGCAACTCATTCCTCCAAACTATTCCAAGCTACAGGTCACCGTTATTTTATTTTTACACTGCCCCGAAGGGAGGGTGTATTGTTTTCGGTGCCGGATATTTATTTATCTGTTCGTGTGTTTGTTTATGGTCTAGCGTCCACAGGTTTAGCCGTATGATGTTCATTTTTTTTCTATTGATAGATATTCATCATAAAACAAAATGATTAACTTTTCGGCAAAATTAGTCGAAGGTCAAGGTCACAAAAAAATAAAGATAGCAAAGGGCGAGTGGTTGCTGGCATCTTTAAGGGGCGGTGTTGCCATCGAATGATGTCTTGTTTAATCTGGTTCTATTTCCTGACATAGTTTGAAGGAATCTAGGAACTATAATGTACCAAAAGTATATATATTATCCCCTTAAGGACCCACGTGAAGTAGTTAGAAAATTGGAAGTTAGTGAGTCCTTCAAACATTGCCACAAAAAAAAAAAAAACTAAATTGAAGGAGCTTGTTTCGTGGCATAGTTAGAAGGAATCAGAAGCCATTAGGTCTCATACACGACCACAGGGTCCTATTAGGGAAGGGGGACGTAGGGAGGACAGGGAAGTTGGAAAAGGACCAGCTGGAGGTGTACAGTTGGTAAAGACGGAACTAATGGGAGGAGAGGAACAGCAGGGAAGGAGAGAAGGAGCAGCAGGGAAGGAGGTGGCTATAACAGGTGGAAGGGAAGGATCACTAGGGGTGGAATGAACAGCAGAGAGAGAGAGAGAGAGAGAGAGAGAGAGAGAGAGAGAGAGACGCTACTGGGGAGGAAGGCCTGGTAGGGTGGGTCGGGATAAAAGTTTGAGGGTCAATTGGGCAGGAGGAGGACTAACTTGTTGCTTGATGAAGTGTACTGCCCCTCCCTCACCCACTCTCCCTCCCTCCCTCCCTCCCTCCCTCACCCACTCTCCCTCCCTTACCCACTCCCTAACTCTCCTGATCTGTCTTCCCTTACCCTCTCCTTCCCTCCTTTCCTACCTCCTTTCTTCCCTCAGCCTCTCCTTTTCTCCCTCTTTTATTCCCTCTTTCTTCCTTCACTCTTTCCCTGCCCCTCGTTTCCTCCCTCACCATCTCTCTGCCCCTCTCCCTTCTTCCCTCCCTACTTCCCTTACCCTCTTCATGCCATTCCCTCTCTCCTTTCTTCCCTCACCCCTCCCTCATTTCCTCTCCCACCATAAGTTCATTCTTCCTTCATCCACTCCCTTTCTTCTCTCATTTCCTCACCCTCACTTCATCCCTCCTTCATCCATTCCCTCTCTTCTTTACTTCCCTCACCAAATCCATCCTTTCCTCTCAGCTTCTTCCCCATTTCCTCCATCACTTCCTCTCTCCCTCATTCTCTCTACCTCCTTCCCACCCTTTCCCCCTCAATCACCCTCTCCTCTTCTCCTTTACTCGCTCCTTCTCCCTCTCCTTCCTTCACTACTACCTTTTCCTACATTTTCTTCCCATCTCTTTTCCTTCTCCTTCCCTCCATCCTTCCCTATTTTCTTCCCTCCATCATTAACCCTCTCCTTTCATTACGATTTTCTCTTTTCTTCCTTCCCTATCTTCTATCTCTCCCTTCCTCTTCCCCTCTTTCACCCTCGCCTTCCATCACCATTATCTCGTCTGTCCTTTCCCAAACTTCCTTCTCATCCTTCCTTCCTTCCTTCCTGTCAACATTTCCCTTATTACTCGCTGCTTCCATTCCCTCCTCTTATTTCTTATCGTCTCATCACACATCTTTTTCAGCACGTTAATAATTTCAATCATTTCTTTTCAACTCCTTTTGATGTTCCTTTCCCTTCCTTTCTATCCCAGCATTTTGCATTATTCTTATTTCCTTTCTCTACCCGTCATACTAACCACGCACGCCATCTGCTCACAACGACAGAAATTCTTATGTGTGTGTGTGTGTGTGTGTGTGTGAGAGAGAGAGAGAGAGAGAGAGAGAGAGAGAGAGAGAGAGAGAGAGAGAGAGAGAGAGAGAGAGAGAGAACATGAACCTATGGAGGAGCCACAAGGGGAATCGTCGACTTCAATTGTTTTTTCCCCGAGAGATCATAGTGAATGTCTTTATATACAAGATGTGTGGAGCAGGGCAATGTTCAGGCTTTCCTGGAGTGTTGGGTGAGGCGTGGGTGTGTTGTCAATATGTGTGTTGTCTTGTATTACTGAGGAGGAGGAGTTGAGTAATAAAAGCAAGCTGCATAAAGGAGTAGTGATAAATAAAGGAGTAGAAGTAATGATAGCGACATACATACATTGTGTTTGAAATACATTGTGAAGGTTTGGGTGAAATATGAAAGAGGTGTTGGGGGCTGGTAGAGGATGTATAGCAAATATGGAAAAAAATCTGGCCGAAAAATGGTAAGAGAGGGAGAGGTCCAGGGAAAAGGTAAAGAGTATAGAGTAGTAAAGGAAGTGTACTTGGTTGAGGTGAGGTACAGTACGGTAGATGAAGCCGGGGAAATGCAATATATGGATACCAGTAATAATAAGAGTAGGAGGAGGAGGAGAGAGATGGCAATGAATGTCACGTGAGCTAAAGTTGTCTGTGGGAAAAAAAAATATTTATGTATATATATATATATATATATATATATATATATATATATATATATATATATATATATATATATATATATATATATATATATATATATATATATATATATATATATATATATATATATATATACAGGATTTGTTGTTATATAGGAGGGGAGATGAGGGAAGTTAGTGGAGAAGAGGGAAATTAATTGTGAATGAAGGAAGGGGAAAGGGGAGATGGATGGGGAGGTATAATGGTGAATGAGGGGGAAGGTATAGGTCTATGATGTAAGGGGAAGGGGAGATAGATGGAGAGATATAATAGTGGTGGACGGGGAAGTGGGAAAGGGAAGGTAGGGGACATAATGTTGGGGTGGATGGGGGTGTTGTGGGGGGAGGGGAGAGAGGGATGACAGCGGGTGACTGGGCAGACTGTCAATATCATGTGGTACCGAACCCAGCAGGGACCCCAACCACCCACCCTCCTTGGCTCTCTCTCTCTCTCTCTCTCTCTCTCTCTCTCTCTCTCTCTCTCTTTCTGTGTGTGAGTGTGTGTGTGTGTTCTGTTATATTTAATCATAGTGGAAAAGGGAGATGATATTTATACTATCTTTTTTCTTCCTCAGGTTGATGATTGGTGCTGCAAGTTCGTCCGTCCTTCGACCAGGTTAGTACCACCAGCTAGTGGAGGAAGAGGAGGTGGAGGAGGAGGTGGAGGTGGAGGTGGAGGAGGTGGGGGCAAATGGTTCAAGGTAGATAATTATGAGAAGACTGATCTAGGGGAGGGAGAGTAGTTGAGAGTGACAGAGGAAAAAGGACTAGAGGAGGGAGGGTGAGTGGTGAAGAGTGAGTGATATAGGGAAGTACTAATGGAAGGAAAGTCTTTTGAAGTTATAAGGGGATATATAGAAGTAGAAGAGAGACATTATTGGTGACTATAGTAACACTACTGTATATCACTCTGTTAATCTTATAAAATAGTGTTCAGACTCAACAAGGAAAAGAGTGAAGGCAATGTACAAAAGTATGATAATCACCAGTTATTGTAAGAGTTTGTGTTTACATGTGTAGCGAGTCACTGAGGTGGTCAGGTTCGCTATTGTGGGTTCCTTGGTCAATTACCATTTTTATTGATGTAATAAGTTAATGTTTGGCAGAAACGTATATTAAATTATATTTTCATTAATATAACACGAGGTTTGTGAAATATTGATCTGAATTTAAAACTTATACCAACGAGCCTTATTAGTTGTGATTCTTATAAGCATGAAATAAAGGCTATATTTGCATGACAGCATTCTCACAAGTACAAAGCTATACAAGATATACAAAAGATAAGAATGCTGTTATAATGCACATGAGAGCCGTTCCTAGAAGATAATTATATCCACACACAGGGAGGGAAGGAAGAGACGAAGGTTCATTTAGAAGGGAGGGAATGAAGGGAGGGAGGAAGGGAATGAAGGGAGGTTGAAGGGAGGTTGGAGGGAAATGGAGGGAGGGAATTAAAAACAGCTATGGAACGAAGGAATGGAGGGAAAGGGGCAGAAAAAGATGGAAGAGAAAGATTGTTAGTGAGGAAGGGAAAGATGGTTATGGAAGTAGGGAAGGGAAGGGGGGAGAGAAAGATGAAGAGAGATAATGGGAAAGAGAGGGAGGAGAGAAAGATGGATTGAGGGAGAGAGGAGGAGGAAAGTAGGGAAGAGAAGAGAAATTGGATGGAGGAAATGGGAGAAAGGAATGAAATTATAGGGAAGGGGAGGGAAGAGAGAAAGATGGAGGGAAAGACAGTTATGAAAGGAGAGAGAGAGAGAGAGAGAGAGAGAGAGGGAAGTGACTGATGCTCTGGTTGGATGGAGGAGTAACTGTTACCTAGCCGAGGTCAGTAAGGCGGCAGTAGGTGGAGAGATAACACCAAGTGGGGGAGTAATAAGAAGAGGGGGAGTGGGTAGGTGGGGTGAGGTGGGGGGAGTGATAAGAAGGGGGGAGGGAACTTGGAGGAGTAATGAAAAGAGGGGGAGTGAGTGGGTAGAGGGGATGGGAGGAGTAATATGAAAAAGAGGGGTGAATGGTGGGGAGTAATAGTAAGGAGTGAGTGATATGAGGGGTGTTGTGGGGAGTGATCTGAGTGGTGGTTATTGTGAGTAGTAAAGGAGTGGTGTAGGGCCATCTGAGTGGTAAGGAGTGATGTGGTCTGAGTGGTGAGGAGTGGTGTGGTGTGAGTGGTAAGGAGTGGTATAAGGAGTGATGTAGTCTGAGTGGTAAGGAGTGGTGTGGTCTGAGTGGTGGTGGTGGTGGTAGCGAAACATTGTGCTTGCGTCTGACTGGCCCTCACCTGAATACCTGATTGCCGTGTTCTGACTGATGGCCCAATGTCGTGTTGTGAGTTGCCCAGCTGCATGATCTGAGTGACTGAGCTGATTGACTGAGGAGTGTGGGTCTGAGAGGCTGAAGCGAGGGATCTGAGTGTGAGCCGAGTGATCTGAATGACTGAGAAGAGTGATCTGAGGGGCTGATTGAGTCGAGGGATCTGAGTGTGAACCGAGTGATATTAATATTTTACGTGATCTGTGCGACTGGATATAATGAATTGTTTTGAGTAATTGATTTTTATGAGAGAGAGAGAGAGAGAGAGAGAGAGAGAGAGAGAGAGAGAGAGAGAGAGAGAGAGAGAGAGAGAGAGAGAGAGAGAGAGAGAGAGAGAGAGGAAGGAGTGGGTAAGAGTGGAGTGGTGAGAGTGAGTGACCCATGAATTGTATTGGTCTGATAAGGAAGGAGTGGGTGGTGGAGGGAGGTGGTGAGGGAAGGAATAACACTGGAGAGATAAAAAGAGTTGGAGGAAGGTGGGTGGGGGAGTGAAGGAAGGGGGGCGAAGGAGTGAAGGAAGGTGAGTGAGGGAGTGTAAGTATGGGGAGTGAAGTTAGGGGGGTGAGGGAGTGAAGGAAGGGGAGTGAGGGAGTGTTAGTATGGGGAGTGAAGGAAGGTATAAAAGTTAGTGATAGAATAAAGTATTTAGGAATAACAATAAATGATAGTTGGAATCTTTTTAAATTACATAAAACAACCATGATAGAAAAAGCAATTAAATTATCAAATATAACATATTCAGTAATATCAAGAAGCTGCTCAAGATTATTAATAGGCAAGGTCTACTGGAAGAGTATTGCTCTTCCAGGAATACTATACGGATCTAGCATAATAGATTTTACAAAAGAAGAAATAGGAAAGCTTCAAAGGATAGAAAACAGTGTAGGAAGAAGGATATTAGGGGCACCAACTTATACTCAGGAAGCAGCAATAAGGGGGGAAATAGGTATTTCAAATATGAAGTCTAGGATTATGGAAAGCCAAATTAAATATTTACAATACATTTTGAGGGGGGAGGGAAACGAATTACTTGAAAGAGTTATTATTGAAATGAGAACACAAAGAAGGAAAAATAGATGGATTAAAGGTCTACTAGAAGATAGAAATTTATTGGGAATAAAAGGGCAAAATGTAAGTAATGAACAAATAAGTGAAAAAAGTAAAGAGTGGGACACCAACATGTGGAAAAGTGAAATGCAAGAAAAATCAAGTATGAAAATCTACAGAAAATGGAGAGAAAAGTTGGGTGGCCAAGAAAAAGTGTATGATAATAAAGAATCCTCAATAGTGCTATTCAAGTGTAGAACAAATAACCTTAACTTGGGAGATAGAAAAAGATTTGTGAATCAGCCAACAAATTGTATTATGTGTGATAGCGAACTAGAGGATTTAAATCATTTTATTCTGCAATGTCCTGCTTATCAGGAAGAAAGAGTTAAAAGCCCTATGTTACAACAACCCTACCAGCAAGACCAAGAATTTATTATAGGTGAAGTGTTATTTAATAATCAGGAAATAGAGAAAACTAAATTAATTTTGTATAATTTTTGGAAGAAAAGAGAGAGGAAAAGGAAAGATATACAAGCTCAATTAGTGCCATAGAAAACACCCAGACACCATAAGACCATAATAGGACCACATCAGGAAGTGTCGGTACTAAGACACTACTTCCGCCATCTATCTGATCTGATCTGGAAGGGGGGTGAGGGAGTGAAAGGGTTTTAATATTATCTAGTTTGGTGGAAAGAAGGGGGGTGAGGGGGTTGAGGGAGGCGGGGGAGGGGGGTAGGAAAGGCGTATTTATAATGCAGGTGTAGGGAGGTGTAGTACTGGAGAGGGAGAGAGAGGGGGGAGACGTGGGGATTCCCTACTGAGTCATCGTGAGTGAGGTCAGGCACAGTGTCCATGGTGTTGCTTGACTCATGATCACCCTCCCATCTTCAAATCACCTCCCCTTCAAACCCCTCCCCTCCCCTCTCCTTTTAAATACCTCCCCTCCTCATTTTCAATCCCCTCCCAAACCATCTTCTTCTTTGCTATACTTTCCCTCACTCTTGTAGGTTAGATAGAATAGCAAAATCAAGCAGCCTCGAAAGGACCAGTAGGTCTGTTGCTGTTTGAGTGTCCTTTGTATTCCTTTGTATTCCTTTGTATCTCCCACACTCACTCCCTCATCTCCCTTTCGTCCTCCCATTCCATCCTTTCTTATCTTTTCCTCTTTCTCCTCTCGTCCCCTCTCGCTTATTCCCCTTACCCCTCTCTCATTTTCATCACTCCTCTTTCTTTTTAGCCTAATTTTCCCTTCCTTACAACTCACTTTTCTCCTCTCACTTCGTCTCCTTCCTTCTCTTTTCCCCTCTATACACATCTCTTCATCTCGTATCTTCTACAGTACAATATTCTGTCTCTGTGTCTTACTTCCCTTTCATTTCATCTTTTTCCCTCACATCCCTTTACTTCCTTTCTTCCCTTTCTACTTTAACTCTCCCTTCTCCCCCTCTTCATTTACTCCTTTTCTCACATAATCTTTCCTTCTTCCTTCCTCCCATCACTCATTTTCTCCCTACATCTCCCCTCCCATCCATGTCTTAACTCCTTCACACTCCATCCTTCACTATATATACCGGTTAATATTGTTTATAGAGATCGATCCATTTTCTAATATTAGCAGCATCCTTGTCAGGCCGACGTTCCCTTGCTGTTGTTCTTCCCTTCCCCCACCTGATCCACCTCTCTCTCTCTCTCTCTCTCTCTCTCTCTCTCTCTCTCTCTCTCTCTCTCTCTCTCTCTCGTTGTAGTAATGGTGATTATAATAATGTCTGCTACACCCGATGTCCATCTTACATTGTTGCGATTCATACGTGTGTTTGCAATTCGTAGAATTTTACGAATTCAATTTCGCGGATCACGAGGAACGTGACACTTTCTGTGGACACCCCGAGCACAATCTCTGAACGCAGTTATTATTACTTTCCTCTTAACATACATGCGTGCACCCACACGTGTACTTTTTATTGCAGGACGGGGAAAGCTAATATCACTTGCGTGTCACCACTAGTTTGTCACACCTAAGAAAAGAATAACGAATATAAAAAAGACCAATTCTAAAACACAAATCCTTCCCGTGCACGATCGTACTCAGATGAACATGCAACCTTGTCGTGCGCATATTGAAAGGAAGCTTCACAATCATTGTGAAAACTGGAAGTGAAAATGTTTACCATCTCTCACTCCTTCTCTCCTCATTTGTCATATGCCTCACTGGGTCGTCTTGGGTTCCCTCCCCTCCTCCCGCCCTCCAGCCTTTTCCTCCTTAAAGCCTTCTCACCTCACCTGTCTCCCTTCCAGTCTGCCACTCGTCTCTTCCATGTAAACTACAGGTACCCCTTTACTACTCCTCCACCATGTATATTTTCCCCTTTTTCTTTATAGTTGCCCTCTTATTCTTCTCTATTTTAGCATGCCGCTTCCCTAAACACTTCATCCTAACTTCCCTACCTCTTGCCTTCCTTCACTCCGACCTTTCTTACTCCCCCCCCCCCACTCGTGTCTCCGTTACCTCTGTCCTTTTCTTTCTGGTCACAATGCATGCACCTTCCCGCCTCCACATCCATCCTCCCCTCCTTATCTAGTCATGTCTCCATCAGTATTCTCAGGTTGAATCCAACTTTAAGAGGTCCATTTAACTCCATACTCTCACCACCCGCCACCATACAGTGTCACTTTAATTAATTCACTAAAATATAATAAATATCGGTATCACTATGCCGTCCTTCGGTGCCTTCTCGTTTATGCAGGATCAGGGGGACGTTTTATAAGAGGGGAAGGAAAGAGGGAATGGTTGGGGGGGGGGGGGAGGGAGAGGCTGGTATGTAGACAGAGTGAACTGATGGATGAAAAGCAGAGATTGAGATGAAAGAAAATAGCAGAGAGTGAGATGAAGGAAGATAAACAGAGAGTGAGATGAAGGAAGAT
Organism: Petrolisthes manimaculis; assembly: GCA_034508575.1. Taxonomy (NCBI): domain Eukaryota; kingdom Metazoa; phylum Arthropoda; class Malacostraca; order Decapoda; family Porcellanidae; genus Petrolisthes; species Petrolisthes manimaculis. Next base: position 100,861 of record JAWZYT010003548.1, on the reverse strand, counting down.
AAACAAAGACTGAGATGAGGGAAGATAATCAAAGAGTGAAATGAAAGAAGGAAGGTAAGGATTACGAAGGACATGACTGTAGAAGACGGGAGGAGGGAGGGGGGTGACATGATGAAAGGCCTACAAAGGGTGACATGAAGAACAGAAGAAAGGCAGGGAATGACATGAGAGGTTGTGGGACGAGAAACAACGATGTATCCCGTGATGTTTATAATACATAGAGGTTGCCAGGCTACGACCATCCCGGCATCCTCCCTCTCAGGCACTTGTTATTACTGGTCCTACAGATATAATTACTCTCGGCCCTCCTCCCATTCCCTCCTCCCCAACAGGTAAACATATATTATACATGCTTTCTCCTTACTTCCATGGACAAACATTATAAGATTTGAAGGGTGCTGTTGCTGTCATGTTTTGTGATGTGGTATGATATGTTCTGGTTGTGATGTGGTTTGCATTGTATTGTGTTGTGTGTTGTGTTGTGGTTGTGATGTGGTTTGCATTGTATTGTATTGTGTTGTGTTCTGGTTGTCATGTGGTTTGCATTGTATTGTGTTGTGTGTTGTGTTCTGGTTGTGATGTGGTTTGCATTGCATTGTATTTTGTTGTGTTCTGGTTGTGATGTGGTTTTTATTGTATTGAGTTGTGGGTTGTGATGTGGTTTTAATTGTATTCGTGATGATGTGGTGGGTGTTGTGTTGTGATGTGGTGTGTTCTTGCTTTGCTTGATGTGTCGTGTTTTGATTATATATTTTGAAGGTGTATTGTGTGTGCCGTTTTGTTGGGTCATGCATCATGTTTTGAGAGGTATATATATAGACTACTGCGTGTTGTGTCATGTGTTGAGATAAGCCTCGTGAGATACAAGAAGAAAGTGCGTGTTGGTGTTGTGTGTGAACTTTGTGTTTGGGAAGAGGGGGAGGTCGTGAATAGTAAATGACGGTGTGAAAGGTCTGATAATGTGCGTGCTTGCGTTCGTGTGTGTGTGTGTGTGTGTGTGTGTGTGTGTGTGTGTGTGTGTGTGTGTGTGTGTGTGTGTGTGTGTGTGTGTAGGCCTCCCCATGCATGCAGAAGGTGAGAGGAGGCGTCATGTCCCCCCCTGTGTTAAAGCTGCCACTACCTTGTGTTCACGGCCACCTGATTACTTACCATCACCACACGAGCGTCATCACTTATCATCACCACTACCACCACCACCACCACCACCATCACCACTACTAACTTATGTACTATCTATCTCTGTTACTGCCACCATCACCACTCATTACCTGCCTGTCTGTCTGTCTGTCTGCCATCACAACCGTCACGTCATCACTTATCACCACCACTTACTTCTATTCACTGTCTATCTCTTTCCACTGTCACTATAGCTCCACCACTTCTGCCTGCCACTATACTGTACTGTACTACCACTCACTACCTTTACCCACTCGCTCCACCACTACCTCCACTCAGTTCGTGTAGCCTGCCTGTCTATCTGTAGGTATAATATCTGTCTGCGTGCATGACAGTCTCTATATCAGTTACTCATATACTCCCTAATTATTGGTCATTCTCTTATCATCGTTCATTTTCTCTATTACCATCCTTCCTTCTTCTTCTTCCCCAGTCCTCGTGTCAGTTGGCATTATCATTCCCTTCTCTATTCCCCTGTTTCTCTATCGGTCTCTTTCACTTGCCATCACTGTCGCTGTCTGTGCCTTCCATTCATTCAATTTCCTCCCCTACACACCATATTTTTCAAGTTTATATATGGTCGACACTTCGCTTCACTTATATAAAAATATATATGGTATATGTTTTTTCCTGTGGTTGATGTCTGTCTGTTATGTAGCTGAAATATATTACCAACTTTTATCTGTGTTGCGTAATAAATCTTTTTGTGCTATGGAAACTGTTGACCATAGTTGTGTGTGTGTATGTAAAGAAAAAAATGCGTACGTTTTCAGTTTCGCAATTTATATGTTTGATTTATTAAGGGATACTCCACCCACACACCACATCACACCTCACCACTACACACACACACACACACACGCACACACACACTTCACATTTCAAACAAATTGCCACACTCCATTCATCTATCCATATCATATTTCCAGTAGGCTTTTTTGACCTTCCCGCTACCTTTATAATCCATCACTATTGCCTTCCATCACCACCACCGTGTTTTGTAGCCATTACCACCCCACTATACTGCCACTATCATACTCTTGCCGTCACCTCCAACATTCCTTGACTTACACTATTAGTACTACCACTATCATAGGTACCATTCATGCATTAACCATCACCACCACCACCACCAATACACCCTACCATCATAATATTACCACATAATATCACTCCACCACACGACTGTACTCCACCACCGAACTCCACCACCACCAACATTTATCATACTAACTTAGAAGAAAATCAGATTTTTTCTAGTTTTTTTTTTCTTTTTTTTTTTTTTTTTTTGTTTTTTTTTTTTTTTTTTTTTTTTTTTTTTTTACCACTGCAAAATAATATATTTCTGCTCTACTTCACATTTATGTAGGAATAATCAGAATGAATTTATATCAGACAGACTAACAGGTCGAAGGTCTGGCCCATTACAACAAGACATCCTTGAACATGACCCTGATTATTATACACCATAGCCTGTTGTGTGTCATGTTCGTCAACCGAGTCTGATTGTTTGTGGACGAAGTTACAGTTCTTGGACAAAACACATGTTTTCAACTGATAATGTTATGATGCTATATTCCAAAAATTCTTGTTTTTAATTATATAATTTATTTTAAGAAGGTTACAATCATCTAATCACAAAGCTGCTTTGATACAGGACTAACTGTACGTCATAATAACAGATGGAGGCCAATATTCTGAAAGGTCAGCGTAAAACAATAATACTGTGGCAGCAGTCAAAGAGGACAATGATTGCCTTGTGAAGAGAGAGCGTAAAAGGCTTCTTGTTTAACTTTGTAATTTTTTATAACTTTTACAAGCCAGCACCTGGGAGAATTTCTTGGTACGAAGTGTGATCTTGCAGTACAAAGGCTATAAAAAAACACTGTAATAATTTCAAGTCAAACTATAAATCAACTGTGTACTTATCTACTGTACGTATGTAACTTCATACTTGCACCTTGTTTCTTGTGTAGCTCCCTTGGTGTAATTTGTGCCTTGTGTGTGCTCATTGTAGCCTCATTACCTTCACCCTCATTACCAGTTTAAAGCGTAGCCACACCTCTCCTTGACCTGCCCCTTGTTGCTGCACCCACCACCTGTCACACACACACACACACACACACACACACACTTCCTTACATATATAACACCTCTACACACACATTTCCTTACATAAACCCACCACTACCATCACACACACACACACACACACACACCTTTCTGACCCACCTGACTAATGGCCAACTGACCCTCACCTTTCGACCTTTTGCCTCCCGAGAATAAAACTGGGAACAGGTGTGTGGATAAGGTCAGTGTCCCCTCCCTGTCTGTCTGTCTGTCTGTCTGTCCTGAAGTTGTCTCTCTTGGTCTGTGTGTATGTGTGTTTGTTTGTTTGTTATTATTATTGTTATTAATATTATTATTGTTATTATTATTTTTTTATTTTTTTTTAATTGTGTGTGTGTGATGGTAGTGGGTTTATGTAGGGAAGTGTGTGTGTGTGTGTGTGTGTGTGTGTGTGTGTGTGTGTGTGTGTGTGTGTGTGTGTGTGTGTGTGTGTGTGTGTGTGTGTGTGTGTGTGTGTACAGTGAGAGCCATGCACCCCTTCACCTTGGGCCACGTCAGGTCACCAGCGTTTTAAAGGGTTATTGAAACATGACCACCTTCCATCCCTCTCACTTCCACCCCTCTCACTTCCACTCTCACTTCTCACGGCCCTTTAACTACTTTCCTTTTTAACCCTCTCATTTTCTTCTCCCATTCGGCCCTCTCACTTTCTTAACTCTTTCTTACGCCCCTCTTAATTCTCCCTCGCTGCCTTCATACCTCTTCCCTTTCTCTCACGACTTTCTCATTTCACTTTCCCTCTCACTTTGTCCCTCACTCTCCCTTTTGCCCCTCTCACTTTCGTCTCATTTCACTTTCATTTCTGCCCCTCTCGCATTTCATATTTCCTTCCCTCTCACTGCCACTCCCTTCCTCCCCTCTCACTCCTCTCTCTAACCACTTTTCCTTCCTTCCCTCTCGCTTGTCTTCTTCCATTCCCTCTCAGATTCTCCCACCAATATTTCTTATCTCTCTCCTCTCCCCTCCTCCTCCTCCTCTACCATCTTTAAAATTTCTCCTATCGCTGTACCTTGTCTCTCTCATACGGTACCTCTCCTCCCCTCTCTCCTCCCCTCCCCTCTCTCCTCCCCTCCCCTCTCTCCTCTCTCCTCCTCCCTTCCCTTCCCTTCCCCTTCCTTCCTATCCCCTCCCCTCTCCTCCCTTTCCTTTCCCTTCCTTCCTTCATCTCCCCTCACCTCTCCTCCCTATCCTCTCCCCTCCTCCCTCCTCCCTTCCTTCCTCTCCCCTTCCTTCCCTCAGTTTGTTTCTCCTCCCTTCCCCTTCCTTCCTTCCTCATCACCTCTCATCCCCACCCTTCCTTCCTTCCTTCCTTCCTTCCTTCCTCATCACCCTTCCTTCCTTCCTTCCTTCCTCTCCCCTTCCTCCCCTCAGTTTGTCTCATCAGTTTGCAAATAGCATCTGGACTGAATATAACTTTCACTTATATTATCAAAATCATTAGCAGTAACATAATTTTATGGATCTAGGAGAAAATATCGAACGACAATAATGCACACCATAATTAAAACTATTATTATTAGTAGTAGTAGTAGTAGTATAATATTATTATTATTATTATTATTATTATTATTATTATTATTATTAGTAGTAGTAGTAGTAGTAGTAGTAGTAGTAGTAGTATCACCATCCACAGTAGCAGTATCTTAATTATCAGTAATATTGGAAACATCTTTAATTAATGGAATATACAGTTTGGAGATACCAGGTTGCTATATCATTTTTACAGTCACCTTCACAACAAAACGACCTTCAGCCAGAATAGGAAAAAATGTGCTGCAGCGTATTGGGAAACTACTGTAGAATCAATGTTGTGTTTCAAATTATTAAATGTGCAACAACTTCTCTCGCAATTAACACCTCGATGTTTTCTTCTTAATAATAATGTACAGAAGAATCCGATAATACAAGAAAGAATAACACACACACACACACACACACACACACACACACACACACACACACACACACACACACACACACACACACACACACACACACACACACACACACACACACACACACACACACACACACACACACACACACACACACACACACACACACACACACACACACACACACACACACACACACACACACACACACACACACACACACTATTACACACACACACACACACACGGAAATGAGTAAATATTCTGCAGGACAAAGATTCTTGCCACTAACGATCAGACAGGAATATTGAGTGTCCTTACAAATCATTAGGTGCAGCCACAGGTGTTCAAGAGTCCCCTTAATTACGGCACCTGTTTGTTGTGGAGTGGCACCAACAAACCTCGACCTTGTGGCCTGGTGGAGGAAGGGTGAGAGACTGAGTGAGTGATGAGTGCCTTGCCTTGCCTTACCTTCTTTTTATCCCCGTGTGGTCAATGATGGGTGACGTTCAACCATTATATATTTTTTTTTTTATACAAGTCATTCATTGATGGTTGTGGTCTTGTTCACTCATCTTATATTTTTCTTTCACTTATTTTATATTTAATTTTCATATTCCTTCCTTACCATATATGAGTACATTTTCAGGCACCTTCTATATATATAACCTCATCTTAAATTTAACACTTACTCATTTATCCTGCTTCAGTTTCCCCATTTTTTTCCTCCCACACTCTTAATTCACTTTCCCCTTCCTTCCCTTAACGTTCTGAACTTTTTTTTTTTTTTTATCTGATTCCCTTTATGGCCATCAGCAGATCCCCCAATCAGTGTACAGTAGGTGGTCGGTCAGGTCCTTCCAGTTCAATTGTCTATTAATTAAGTTGGTCATCTGATTTGTGCCTTTTGTATAGAGGTACTAATCCATCCTATTAAGGGAAAGTAACTTTTTTTTGTGGTCAATTTGGAGTCAAAGTAAGCCTCCCTCAGAACTCAGCTATATGACACATCCATCCCCTGTGTAAGTTTTCATACTGGTGGTGTTAAAGAGGTACTGGTGGTAAAGAGGTACTGGTGGTGGTAAGGAAGTACTGGTGGTAAGGAGGTACTAGTGGTAGTAAGGAGGTATTGGTGGTAGTAAGGAGGTACTGGTGGTAAGGAGGTACCGGTACTGAACCAGACATTTGCCTCAGGGTTGTGCAGGAAGTGGACCATTATCCACTTGAGTCGTACCGTGAAATCCTGGGAGCGTTTGTTGATCATAAATATTGTAATGGGTATTCAGACCAGTGACCGTCCCTCTCATTTGTTGCTGTGAATCCTGGTCTTACTCGTTGCTGTCCACCCATCAATATTCAATGCACGCTGTTGTCAAGTACGATATACTGTATACTGTTGCCTACTTCCGGGTAGAAATAATCTTTTAGTATTATGGTATTAAGTTTGCACAGTATATAGGCTAATGAGTTGTTCAGATCAGAGGGTGTGCCCACATACGATTCCCACCCCTTCAAGAAAATAGTAAATAATTCAATAGGATTCAGTTTCAGATCCTGGTCAATACCAAAATCTATTTTTTTTTTTTTCCTGTCACGAGTTCCACATTTGGTACAAAATTCATAAACATCCAAACAACTATTTGTGTAGTCCTGCTCCGGATAGACAAACAAACAAACCATTCCAATCACATACCCAATTTGGTGATGGTAATAAAATATTTTGATATTTTATATTGAAATGTTTCAACATCCCAACGGCCAAGCAAGAATGTATGCATTTTTACTTTGAGATACATGTACTACCAGTACTTATTAGTTTCTTGTATATCGACAGGTGCACGCGCTCTCATGTTGTGCTGAGGACAGATAAGCTGTGAAAGTCAGACTGTGTTGTAACTCTGCTTGTCACCGTGCTTGCTGAGCGATATTCCACACGTCACTCAAATTACCAAGTCCTGTTACTCAATGTTGACATAGAGAGGGCGTGTTGTGTGGGTTGTGAGCTGACTAGTGGAAGATGGGAACTGAAAGGTGTGGTGGTGTAAGTAAGTAAGGGGTCAGGGAGGCAGGGTGAACGGAGCATGGGAAGGGTTGTGGGGCGGGGTTGTAGAGAGGACTTAGGGGACTAATGTACTGTCTGTATGTTGTTTAGTCAAGTGTTACGACAGTGTATTGTAAGTCAAGTAACAGTGATCATATATGTATAGTGACAGATGCTGATTTCCTCTCACTGTATGTACACTTAATTGCACCATATCCTTACCGAATAGTGAACAGAAGATGCCGCATCAATAACACAGTGCCGCATATGTTATAAAGTGGCATAATACTTGCGAGTTGCATTCTGATCAACAGCAACATTTAATGACGATGACTTGGCTTAGGGCAGTATTCAAAGACATCTGTGGTGGTGATGACGATGGCGTGGTACCAGGACGATGGCTGTGTTGTTATTCTGTGGAGCCATCGTATACACCACGGTTGTTCTTGAATACGGCCCTTAGTTACACAAGTGATACCGGTATGACTATATTATATTTAGCAGAAAACAATTGAAATTTCATATAATTTGGATGAGGGAGGATTGGCTCAGGAATGTGAAGGTGTGGTCGTGACTGAAGGCTGTGTGGTGTGTGTACTCTGAAGGTAAAAATACACCTAACTGTATTATGAGTAACAAATATAAGAGAAGATACAAACAGGCTGGCAAACAGAAAGGAAGAAAGTAACTAACAGACGAAAAGACAACTATAGATGATAAGAAAGTGACAGACAGAGAAAGACAAACAGAGCAAATGATAATATCAGAGTGAGAGACAAAGACAAATGGTTGACAAAAATAACAGGAAAATAAATGAAAGAAAGAAATGCAAATAAACCTGTGGATAAGTTATGTACGGTAAAGTTGATCCAGTAGTTCATTACCACACTTTAGGGATCGTACCTATAACCCTGTATGAAGTATCGTATATAGGGAAATATTTAGGCAGAGACGATACTCATGATACCCAGACCTCGTACAATTCCGAAATAATTCTTGTACAGTAATTTACACCATCGTCACCTGTAATCTGTATCATCATCTTCATCCTGTCTCTCCTCGACCCCCAAACCCCTTCCCCCCTCGTCTTCTTCTCCCTCCAGAACCCATAAAAAATATCCCCCCTCCCCTCCCCTCCCCGTCTCTCCCCCCTCCTTACCCCGGTCGTGAGGTGTGTGTGTGTTGTGTTCGCTAGAGGGCACTGACGCTGTTTGTTCAGTGGCGGGATGGTCACTATACCATTCACTCTCTCACACTCACTCTTGCCCCCTCTCTTACTCCCCCGCTCCCTTCCCTTCACACATCCCTTCTCCCCTCTCATACTCTTTCACTTCCCTCTTCCCATCAACTCCCTTCTCCTCCCTCTCCCCATCAGCTCCCTTCTCCTCCCTCTCCCCTTTCTCTCTCACACATGCACTTCCCTTTCCCCCTCCATTTCCTCGTCTCCCACAATCGCTCACTCCCCTCCACCTTTCCCAGACTACTTCCCTCACTTCTATTACTCCCCTCGAACACTTCCACACTCACCACCACCCCTCTCTCTCCCTCCCTCCCTCCCTCCTTTTTCTCTCCTCACACCCTCCACTTTCTCCCTCTCCCACACTTCCTCTCTCCTTCTGATCTTCTATCCCGTCTGCTGCACATCACATACATCATGAGTTATTTATAAGGAACAAGTGTTGTAGAAGGTCACGGAAATATTTAGTGTCAGTAGTTGTATCGATACTCTTTTCTTTCTATATAGTTATATATGTCTTACCAGTAAGCTATCCATCACACATCCACCACACAGCACTACACACCTTACCACCAATACATACAGATCTCAGTCACCACAATACACCCGCACCTCAACACCTACATCACAGCACACAAACACCACAACACCCACACAACAACAAATCTCACTGTAACACATCCACACCACAACAACACCCCCACACCACAACAACACCGTCACACAACAACACCCTTACACAACAACACCCCCACACCACAACACATCACACAGCAACACATCTCACCACCACCTTTCCATACCACCACCACCACCACCACCACTTCCACTCCACCTTTGGCCCCATCACCTCATCCCTCGCCACACACGGTAATCTTAGCCTAATAGATTAATTTTCCCCTCGCTTCCCCTTATTTGGTTCACCTGCTGCTGGTGAGGATAACCCCCCAACTCTCCCTTCACTCGGTCTGTCATTCCCCACATTGTCACACTCGCAAGACTTGTATAATATCCCAAGTCTCATCTCAGTCTGTGATCATGATTTTGGCGAGGAGAATATGCCTCTGTTTGGTTGACAAGGCAAATTTTACTTCAGTGGACAATACTGCATGGACTTAGTTTACTCATGCAGGTTAGACTGGCATAGGTTGTGGTATGAAGTTACATATGGACAAAGAAAATAGATGGGTCAAAAATATTGTGTCGTATTGAAAAAAGGCACTTACCCATTACACTGTGTACATTTCAAGGCATTATAAAGTACTCCAAGAAGCCTAATATAAATGTACCCTCAGCATACAGTACGTGTGGAAAAACCAAAAAAATCCGAAGGCAAACGAGAGGAAAAATCTTGAACATGGCCGTAAATATGACGGAGGTGTTTCAAGGTCACGGATGTTTTTAATTCCAGAGGTTTGTCATGGCGTATCTGGGAAATTATTCTCCAACCGTACGTCAGGGCAGGGGGAGGTGAGATATACAATTACATGGAGCAAATTTTTAAACTGCTGGCGGAGAGAGAGAGAGAGAGAGAGAGAGAGAGAGAGAGAGAGAGAGAGAGAGAGAGAGAGAGAGAGAGACAGAGAGAGAGAGAGAGAGAGAGAGAGAGAACAAATCTATAAACATTACTTATATAGATAAAAGCACTAAGAGAGAATCCGCGAGAGAGAATGGTGAAGGCTGTCTCTCCCTACTCCACCCCATTCCAACAACCCTCTCCACTTAAATCCATCCACTCCACTCAACTCCACCTACCTACTTACTCCACCCTACTACCTCCCACCACACTTCACCTACTCCCTCCTTCCCTACTCCACTCAACTCCACATACCTACTTCACTCTACCCAACTACCTCCCACCCCATTTCACCTACTCCCACTCCACTCCACCTACCTACTTCACTTCACCCGAATACCTCCCACACCACTTCACCTACTCACACAACCATCCACTCACTTCCCACTCCACTTCACCTACTCCCTCCCACTCACACCCCACTCCACATATTCACTCACACCCCACTCCACTCCCACTCCTACTCCCACTCGCCACTGTTGTACAATAGCCCATGGGAACAGTTCACATTGGGACCGACCTTTTCACCACTATATATATACATCCTTCTGCGTCACCTTCACTCACTGTCAAGGTCTTCACTCACACTCTTACACGAGGCTCAGTTGGGGAAGGTTACGTGGCGGGGAATCTATTTTTTTTTAATCTCTAATACAAAAGTTAAATCATTATTTATTTTTGTACTCTGGAGGCTGTAGATTCATCCATGTAGACTATAATGGTGAAAGAAATATACCAAGTCAACTATACTGTGCTATGTGTGTGGGGGGGGGGTATTACACCTTTTGTAAATTAGATCTTTTAAGGGGAGTAACCAATTATGGGAAATCGGAAGGCTACTGATTCCTCCAAACTATGCCAGGATACAAAACCCCTCCATATTGAATTATTATACAAGGGATCTGATTTATAGCTGAGTTTGGAGGCCTACATCGACCCCAAAATGACAACAAAAAGTTACTTCCCTTAATGTAAACAGAACCAGATTGGCAATAATTAATGGTGCCTTGTTACTTGGAACATTTTGGAGGAATCAATTGCTCCAGATTTTCCAACACTGTACTATATCCCTCTAAGGTATTGTAGCGTGTCTGTTTCTTAAGAGCAGTAGGGAGGAATCAATTGCCCTATATTTGAGGAACTTTAATTATCATCATCATCATCATCTTAACTCCAACTATATATTCTCTTGTTTATATTACTCAGTGACTCTCCTTCTATGACTTGACTTCATTATGACTCTCCCCTGGTTGATTCCCTGACTCTGATTCTACTGATTTATTCCTCTGACTCTCCATTCTTACACTGATTTATTCCTCTGACTCTCCATTCTTACACTGATTTATTCCTCTGACTCTCCATTCTTACACTGATTTATTCCTCTGACTCTCCATTCTTGCACTGATTTATTCCTCTGACTCTCCATTCTTGCACTGATTTATTCCTCTGACTCTCCATTCTTGCACTGATTGACTTCCCTACTCAGATGAATCCCTCTCAACTTAACTGACTCACTTTCCCTCCATCTGATCCCCCTTCCCTACCCAACTTAAATTCCTCCTCCCTCTCTCATTCCCTTTTCCCTTCTCCCCCTCCCCTTCTCCTCCTCCCTCTCTCATTCCCCTTTCTCTCCTCCCTCTCCCCTTCCCTTTTCCCTCCTCCCTCTCTCATTCCCCTTTCTCTCCTTCCCCCATCTTCTTCTACATCCAGATCCCTCTTCCCTTCCTCTTCTCTCCCTCTACCTCTCCCCCTCTCCTTCTCCCTCTTCTTTCACTCTACCTCTCCCCCGTCTCCTTCTCCCTCTTCTCTCCTTCTACCTCTCCCCTTCTCCTTCTCCCCTCTCCCCCTCTCCTCCTTCTCCCTCTCCCAGCTTCCCCGCCAGGCCTCTCTAATTGGCCCAACAAATTATATCCAGCTGAGGGTAAATTGGTGATAGGATTAATATGACCCCCTCAGCCTTACTCCCCCTCGTACACTTACCACCTCTCTCTCTCTCTCTCTCTCTCTCTCTCTCTCTCTCTCTCTCTCTCTCTCTCTCATTTAATTTTGCCCCATTTCTATACCTTTCTCCCTCATTTCTATCCTTATTCCCGTGCTACACACTTCCCTCTCCCACATTTTATTCTCTCACACTTTACCCTCCTACAATTCCCTCTGTCACACCTGGCAGAGAACAGGGAATAATATGGAGATGAAGGATGAATATAGAGGTAGGCCTACTGTGTTGGTGATAATGCTGGTGGAGGATGAAGGGAGGCGGAGAGGAAGGAAGGATGAGGATATTGACGTTATATAGCAGAGTCCTTTACCTGGTAATTAGCGACCCCCACCTCCTCTACCTCCTCCTCATCCTCCTCAACCACCTCATCTTGGTGATCATTTTATGTACACACCACTATTATACACACCATTATTATACACACCATTCTTATACAGAGATATATATTGTTTTCCTGAGACCGTGTGTACCAAGTCTGTCTAGATCTTGGTACACACGGTCTCAGGGAAACAATATATATCTCTGTATAATAATGTCCAGGCACTTTTACTTTCAGGTCTCAGGTTTTCTTTTATATTCCTGTGTGACTCATTCGTTCATACCGTTCCGTACTGTACATACATACCGGTACATTCACACCATCCCATAAAATCAAGTCGTACACCCTCAAACCATAAATAAAATAATTTCACGTCCTCTCTCTCTCTATCCTTTTCTCTTCTTCTCTCTCTCTCTCTCTCACTCTCTCTCTCTCTCTCTCTCTCTCTCTCTCTCTCTCTTCTCTCTCTCTCTCTCTCTCTCTCTCTCTCTCTCTCTCTCTCTCTCTCTCTCTCTCTCTCTCTCTCTCTCTCTCTCTCTCTCTCTCTCTCTCTCTCTCTCTCTCTCTCATTATTGTCATCTGATCCTGTATATTAATCTCATGTCTTTTCCTTTCGTCTTTATTTCAGGTCTTGTCTCTCGTCGTGTCCCATAAATATCATCTCATCCCAACCCTTTATATTCTGACCCTCCTCATACTATGTCATCTCAGGGCTCTTTTGTCGTTTCCTCTTCCTTTCCCTCATCTCATGCCAAGTGATCCTCTTTCGACATGTCTCTTCTTTCACCTCACCTCTCCTCTCTTCAATAATATTCTCTCCTCCCCTCCCCTCATTTCCCCCCCCCCCCATCCACCTCTCTTTCCATTTATACACTCCTCTCTTTCCCAGTCCCCCTCCATCTCTTCCCTGCCCTTCCCTCCTCCCTCCTCACCTTCCCTCTCCCTGCCCACCCCTGCCCTCCCTTTCCGGCCTATTCTTCTCCCTTCTTCCGGTGTTCCGTTGCCTTGCATACGCTTCTTTTATCCATTTCTCTTTCATCAACGTCATTCTCTTCTCGCCCCACTCTCCACTCCATTCCTCTTTCCTTCTGTCTTCTGTGTTATTCTTTTTACTGTTTCCCTCTTGTAGTCCCCACCCCCCCATTCTCTCTCTCTCTCTATCTATCTATCTATCTATCTATCTATCTATCTATCTCTCTCTATCTCTATCACTATCTCTATATCTCTATCTCTCTCTTCACCACCACAGCAGAATATTTTATTGTGTGTCTGTTTGTCGTATGTTGTCCGTCTGCTTGTCTGTGTGGTTACCTGCCTGTGTGTGTGTATGTACAGTTGGCCACAGGAATTCTTACACAGGCTATATAAAAAGAGAGGTCATTATTCTGGAAGTACACTCGTGATACATAATTTCTGACCAGAATGTGAGGAGCAGAAAGCTTCGAATCGCCTGGTATTGCTCATTTCCCCACCCAGTACACCTATAGAGGCCGAGTTCGAATGCAGGGTATGTTTGTGTGTGTGTGTGTGTGTGTGTGTGTAGTAGGAGGGCCTGAATGGTTGTCTGCTTGTTCCTCTCCCCCTTCCCTCTCCTTCACATTCCGCTCTTTTACCATTTCTTTCCTCTTCTTCTCCCCCCTTTCTCCCTCCATCCCTCCCTCCCTCCCTCCTCCCCTCCACACTGTCTTACTGTAATTATTATGATTTTCATTTTTTTTCTTTCACTATTGTTTCTCTCCCTTCTGTGTCTTTGTTCCTGCTTCCTTTGTCTCTTTCTTTCTCTCTCCCTACTCTCTCTCTCTCTCTCTCTCTCTCTCTCTCTCTCTCTCTCTCTCTCTCTCTCTCTCTCTCTCTCTCTCTCTCTCTCTCTCTCTCTCTCTCTCTCTCTCTCTCTCTCTCTCTCTCTCTCTCTCTCTCTCTCTCTCTCTCTCTCTCTCCACAGCATTATTTAGCTGTTTAAAACATTTTCTTTACTTCCATTGTGTTTTTATTTTTTCTGGCGGAATCTTCTTTTTTATTTCTGAATATGTTAATGTCTACAAGTAAAAATATTTTACCATTTCTCCCTAACGTGTTAAGATGTTGACATCACTCACCGCCTTACCTACAGTATATCCTATGACGAGAAAGACCAAATATAATAACCTATAAGTCAGTGCTTTGTAAGCAATATATGCCAGTCATCATATGTATAGATAGAAACAGAGCAAAATAGAATGAAGGGAAAGTAGGAAGGTGAAAAGTGTGATCCATGAGATGGACTACAAATTGGCCTCAAGCGGCTTACCAAGGTGGCAGTCACTCACTCAGTCCTCTCTCTATAGCTGCTCACTCTCATCACCTCTCGGATTTACATTCATCCCCCCTCCCCCCCCCCCCCATCTCCCCCACGACAATCCCACTACTCGTTTGGCTCTCTGTTATACATGAGTTGACCCTCCACCTCATGTCCTGACAACTACAATGGGACAACAGCTGGGTTTATTTACCAACTACCCAGACAGATTATTGTGCCAGTGTTAGTCTGTATTTTTACTTAGGTTACTTGTTTTACCAGTGGGGTCGGTTTGAACCGGTTTAATCCGGTATAAACCGGTTAGAACCCTAGCACACACCTTTAGTTGAACATAATACTCTCTTGCTTAATAATTATCTTACGGTACATTATGATTAAAATTTCCAGGCAACTCATTTACCCATCATCTTCGTCTTTATATAATATATAGTTTGCCATCATTCATTCTTAACTCTCTTCCATTAGCCTAGTAGACCAAGGTGTGTATTAGGACAAGAGGGACACACATGGGGTAAAGAATCTCCCTTTCACAACTGTACTATGGCACATATCAGTTCGTTCCCTCAGTCAGTCCCAATATGACTGAAGCACCTGTGGTTCGAACGACTAAACAGAGGAAAGATGGCCAACTGTGCTTTGTCTTTCGAACCACAAAGAATTCACTCATATTGTGGCTGGCTGAGGTTACGAACTTTTGTGTTTCATAATACTGTACAGTGGCGGCACATACTACTGTACAGTCCTTGAACAGAATTCCCCTTACACCCTGCATGGTCAAGGACTATGTGCCGCGACTGTACCTTCCCGCTAATGAATTTTACAGGTAACCTTCAGTTGCCCCGCCCACTCACCTACACACGTGTGATCTCTGAGTGCTGGGTAACAAAGAGGTGCCCAAAATTTTCCAGCAACATCCATTTTTGTTTGTGTGTTAATCCCGAAGATGATTTTTGTTTTGCTCCGCGACGCTTAATGAAGTGTTCGCGTGATGTGTACCTATAGCTACATACATACATACATACATACATACATACAAATTTGATTATAACTCGCAGGACGCATTCCTACATCAAGGACATTCATCTTTATTATTTGTGTGATATGTATGTGAGTGTGTGTGTGTGTGTGTGTGTGTGAGAGAGAGAGAGAGAGAGAGAGAGAGAGAGAGAGAGAGAGAGAGAGAGAGAGAGAGAGAGAGAGAGAGAGAGAGAGAGAGAGAGTATGAAGTGATAAGGTGTGAAGTGGTGTACACAGTGGGTAGTTGAGGTGGTACACACAACACCAACCAAGGTCAACTGGTGTATACGAAGTCAAAGATGGGGGGCATGGCAAGAGATGTAAGTAAACGGTAGCAGTGTGAGGTGTGAGGAAATGTACACGGTAACAAGGTGAGGTGTGAGGGGTTTACTGCATGTACACGGTAACAAGGTGAGGTGTGAGGTGCTTATAACTGTACAGGGTAGCCAGGTATAAGGTGTAGCAGCAGCAGTAAGGTTAGGTGGGGCAGGTGTACAGCGCTTCACTACTAGATCAATATCCTGTACTTTACTCTGTGACGCATATCTTCCACCCCACCACCACCACCATCAACAACATCACCACCATCACCACCAATGAACCTCCACCACCACCACCATCACCACCATCAAACTCCACCACCACCATCTCCACCACCAACCTCCACCAACACCATCACCACCAATGAACCTCCACCACCACCACCATCACCACAATCAACCATCGAAGCCACCTATTTATATACCTATAAGGCTGTAGTTCGTTGTATATTTATCTAAACCAAAAAAACTTACCAAGGGAATACTTATCTGTTAGAGAATGATATTAATAAGCAAGCAAGGTGAATGGACGAGATATATGAGGTGAATGGAAGAGATACATGAGGTGAATGGAAGAGATACATGAGGTGAATGGAGGAGATACATGATGTGAATGGAGGAGATACATGATGTGAATGGAAGAGATACATGAGGTGAATGGAGGAGATACATGATGTGAATGGAAGAGATACATGAGGTGAATGGACGTGATACAGGCACCGTCATGCATGGAGTAATAAGGTCATATGTAACCCCCTCGTTGGCACCATTACACTTATTCACGACAATCCATCATGGCCCTATTTTCGCTGCTGGATGGATGCCAGATCGTGAGTGACCTGTATGTATGTGTGTGTGTGTTTGTTAGTGATAATGTGTGTGTGTGTGTGTGTAATTGTTAGTGATAGTGTGTGTGTGTGTACTGTATGTGTATGTTTGTTAGTGATAGTGTGTGTATATGTGTGTGTGTGTGTGTGTGTGTGTGTACTGACCATGTTAAGAATATAATATTATAAACGGTGAGGCGTATATCCAAATTTGAATGAAAACTCTCATTTCTTTACCGCTTACGTATGGAATGATAACTATTAAGTATCTCAAAGCTCATGCACTCATCACGTGGTATAGCGTATAATTATATATTCGGTGTAAAATGACAACAATGAATGAATGAATGAATGAATGAATCTGTTATGGTATAATATTATATAAGTGGACATCGTATACGGTATCGAGCTTCATCCATTTTTATCCCTGTCTGTAGGCTACTCGTGTCTTGTGTTGTGTTGTGTTGTGTTGTGTTTTGTTGCATGTGTGAATATTATAGTAGTGGTGCGTGTGAACTTCCTCTTTGTCGTTATTCCTTACCAAACTATACTCAACTATTTCTATATTCCATTCCATAATACGGTGCCCAAAATACCAACCCACGTACAGTACGACTTTATTGCCATACCGAACTAAATTTGGTCATTATTTGCAATTGTGCCTTGATGTACACAATTTATGATGATTATTTCTCTCTCTCTCTGACCTTGTAGCTCAGTATAAGTACGAAACCTTCAGATAGATTTGAGATATACACATTTTAAATATACAGTACAAATATATAGATAAATGCTTCCGGTGTCCGTCGTTTCTTCATTATAACTTCCTACCTTCCTACTGCTTAAGTCCCTTTAGTTAGTTTGCCCAACAACACCATCAGGCAGAGACCGTCGTGTCCTTAGCTTGATGAGGCCGGGATCTATCTTGGTGTGCCCAAAGAACCACGCACGTCTTTACTTGGGGATATTCTTGACTCGTGAGTGAAGACGACTAACATCCAGACTTTGTATTACTTGTAGTTAACCTTCAAGACTCCTTGCTTATAACTACGGCTGTATATATTGTCTGGTCGCCCAGCATTTCTTCTGAGTTGGTTTTAACTTACTCCAGAGCAAGACTAGTTTCATAGCATCGGATCATTATACTACAGTCCCTTTCAGTAATACTCTGCCAGAACGAAACTTATGCTTCAATTACACTATGTAGACTCCACAGGAATTGTTAATATTGTTGGCGATAGTGATGATGATAATTACAACAGGATTATAGCTTTGAAAACCAATTGGTAAACTAAAGTTTACAGGTAATGTTATGGACTTACATACGGCAACAGAAGATGGCCGTGATAAGAAAGAGAGTGATAATGAATAATTCCTAGAGTTGCGTTACAAGGCCCTTGGTAATTCCATGTTGTTAGTCATGAGGGACACGGAACACGAACCCAATACGTCAGCGATAAAAATAAACAAGGAGGTAAAAGTTGGATAGGTGTTTGGTGGTGGTGGCACAGGTGTTGAGTTGTAAAGTGTGTTGCTCTGCTTTGGTTAGAGTCCAGGTCGTGACTTTCTTGGTGACAGTTTGTTTTTAATTTTATTAAGGTTGCTGTTAAGGTGAGATATCCTTCTGTTAATAGTAGCGTCTTCCTGAGCCCAAAGTATTAGCTCCATGATTTATATATCCCAGATTTGGTGGAATTCACTTTATTTTTATTTTCCTCGTTTAAACAAAAGAGAATTTAAATACACTCGTGAGATTATTCCACACGCAGGTTTCATGTATTATTAAATACTCTGAGCGATTGAATATTGTAATTAATTTCAATGTGATAATTATCTATCAGGCCACACGAACAAGACATCTGAGTAGCCCTTACCTGCGTGTTAGAAGATGGACAATACAGTCGGCCTCACCAATTCGTACACAGCATGGATTATAATGGGTTTTTGTTTATTTATTCTACTCCTAATGTAGGCATTGTTCTGCTGACTGATCCAAGTATACTGGTCAAATAACATTACTAGATAAGTTTGGTGTTAGGAAATTGATTAAGTACATTTTGTAGTTGTTACGAGCCCTTTATATCACAGTGGTGTATACGAATTCCTGAGGCCGACTGTACCTGTAAGTTAATGAGTCGAGTCAACCTGGTGTCGGACCTGTAAGTTAATGAGTCGAGTCAACTTGGTGTCGGACCTGTAAGTTAATGAGTCGAGTCAACCTGGTGTCGGACCTGTATGTTAATGAGTCGAGTCAACCTGGTGTCGGACCTGTAAGTTAATGAGTCGAGTCAACTTGGTGTCGGACCTGTAAGTTAATGAGTCGAGTCAACCTGGTGTCGGACCTGTAAGTTAATGAGTCGAGTCAACCTGGTGTCGGACCTGTAAGTTAATGAGTCGAGTCAACCTGGTGTCGGACCTGTATGTTAATGAGTCGAGTCAACCTGGTGTCGGACCTGTAAGTTAATGAGTCGAGTCAACTTGGTGTCGGACCTGTAAGTTAATGAGTCGAGTCAACCTGTAAGTTAATGAGTCGAGTCAACCTGGTGTCGGACCTGTAAGTTAATGAGTCGAGTCAACCTGGTGTCGGACCTGTGAGTTAATGAGTCGAGTCAACCTGGTGTCGGACAGAAATGAAGCGGAATCCCAAAAGGGGAATAATGTTGCCTTTTTTCCCCGACTCCATACAGTGTTCTGTCGTTGGGAGAATAGTGCATGGTTGGTAAATCTGGATCTACTGAGTCCTTCAAACCATTCCAAGCAACAGGCCACCATTATTTTTGTTCCTCTGGTCCTGTTTCCTGGTAAACTTTGCAGGAATCAAGGCTCTATAATGTACCAAAAGTGTACTACCTTCCTAATAGTACAAGTTACATGTTAACACTCAGTCTCATCATTGTACAGTCAGAAGCAAAAGGTTCCTACTAACTGAGACGACCTCACGCCACACAATATGTAATAACATTTTCAGTACACAATGAATGAAACCCACATGTGCGTCAGCTGAATCTGAAAATACATACATACATACATGACCATTTACAAGTGTACGGTATTCAGAGTATCTTAAGTTTTCCATTTTCTGAATTGTGAGGAATGTTTCAAATTTTCTACGTCGGAATCTTTATGTCGGGAACTTTCAACTCTTATAATATAAGAGTATTATATAGTTACACATTTTTTTTACATAATATTTTGCATTTGTACTCTGGGTAATGTTTTTTAATCGGATCTTGTCTGAGCTTAACTTTTCCATGTCTTTCCTTACGTACTGTATAATATGTGTGTGCTGGTGTTGTAGGGTGGAGGTACGTGTGCTGTAAGGCTTGTGTGTGTGTGTGTGTACCGTACTTGCGTGTGGAGGCAGGGAGGGACAGGTGGGTGGCGTGTGGGTTGGTACAGCACCACCACACCATACCACACCTCCTCCATTCCGACTTCATTACTCGCCAAATTTACTTGCTCGGTCTTAAATATTGATAAACACGACATTTGCCTCAACTTGGGTGTGAAGTGATGGACGGATGGATGGATGGATGGAGCTGGTGATATTGACAGGTGGATATCAAACTGTGTGTGTATTAAAGAGGGCCATTTGCTTTGGGTGAAATGAAGAGCTACTGATTCCTCAAATGTTTAGGAGGAAACAGATCTTTTCAGTATGCTTGTAGGGGATTTGTCATATAGTATAGATTGGAGGAACTAATAATCCTCCAATTTGTACTTCAAATTAATTAAGTAAGGAACGTATAAATGTTAAGCATCAATCAAGAAGGTGGTCTATAGGAACGTTTCTGCACAGTAAATGTAATGATAAATCTCGCCTCTTTGACTTAACATTTCCACTTATAACAAGTCCTACATTCCCCCTGCCTGTGTGTTAATTATCAGTGTCGTGTCCTTCCTACCTGTGTTCAATCAGTGTCGTGTCCTGCCTGCCTGTGTCCTATCAGTGTCCTGCCTGCCTGTGTCCTATCAGTGTCCTGCCTGCCTGTGTCCTATCAGTGTCTTGCCTGCCCTGTCCTATCAGTGTCTTGCCTGCATGTATCCTATCTGTGTCGTGTTGATTCAGGGAAACATTTTGAAATATACAAAAGAAAGGCGATATATAAATGAAAACGAGATATTCTTTAAGTGAACATCAGTTTGTGGATATATATATATATATATATATATATATATATATATATATATATATATATACGGTAGCCATCCCACGTATCTTTCTAAGCATCAAGTCAACTATAGCAACTATTATGCATGTGGTTAAAGTTAGCGTAGATAGTACACTGATAAAATACAATGATAAAATAATATAACCATAGACCGTGTCATGCCATACAGCCGCTGTGACCGTAAAGGAAAGTGTCAACAAGGGCGTAACCAACATCACTAACTTGGAACCTCCACCAATTGTATATTATGATTCTGTTTATGATGTATTTTGGGTGGAGTGTGCACTTGTCACCACACACACAAAACACACACATAAAAAAAAAAAAAAAAAAAAGAAAAAAAAAACGACATGACTCGACAACTTTCATCCCACAGTTGCTCTCGTACCTCTAACTGCACTGTACCTTTGAAATTGTATCATATGTTCTATGGGGAATATTCTATTTATTTACAAAATTTCGGTAATATAGATTGTGAACTTTTTGAAGTATTTATGGTGTTCACAGACAGACTGACCGACTGACAAACGGAGACAAAAGCATAGCCTTGGGTGGCAGATGTTATGAATAATACCTTGTTTGTATTAATTAAGTGAGTAGTACAATGTTGGTTAATCTGGAACAACTGATTTCTCCACACTTTTCCAAGCAACAGGTCATGCACCATTATTTTTGTTAATTGATCGTGTTTCGTGGCTTACTTCGGAGGAATCTATGTACTCCAGTGTACCAAAAGTGTATTTTTCCCTTAATGTGCTGCTGGAATTTTTAAAAACTGTTATTATAATTATTTGAAGTAGAATTCTTATAATTTAAGATAGCAGTTTCTAATCGTGTCGAGATTTTTTTATATATATTTCAGCCGAGTGTTTCTAAACTCAAGATGAAAGACAGTCTTATATGGACAAAACTAACCGGCTTTATAGGACAGTAGGAAGACCTTCACCTGCTAGACAGTAAAACGAGTCTCGACTGTTTTTTTCTTACCGCGAAGGCTAGGGTGGGCGGGAGTGAGCGTGCGAGCCTTGCCTATCTTCTCACGCGATGACGCTGAAATGTCACTCGCTCTGTCCTCCTCCTCCTCCTCCTCCTCCTCCTCCTCCTCAGTATCTGAGGCAGAGTTGTACATATATCAAATATTGATTTATTTTCCCTCATAAAAAGTCAACCAGGCTATTACGAAAATCCTCAAGTCAGACAAACACAGATAATTTCTTCGTTAGGACGGGATATTCTACAACCCTTACGGGTAACAAGTTCTAGGAATTTGTCAGCGAGAGTCAGTGAACTCTTGAACTGAGAATGAAGAATAAGAATGAAGATGACCGGGTACAGAAACACTATAAGCCTATGTTTTTATTATTTTCATTTGCATTATCCTTCAAGAAGCTCTCGTTGATGTGACATTATAATTGTTTGTGAGAGTATGGTATGCGAGGGAGAATCTTATTAACAAGTCATTACTAAAGATGGTGTAACGAATCATACAAAGGTTATATAGGGTACATAGGACAGGGAAGGACAGAAGATGTTTGGAGTACCGGTAGCTGATGCATGCAGGACACAGAGAAGAAATATTAATTAATACAAGACAATATTTTGATAGGTAGTGTAGGACATGATGACAGTTTATATAGGATAGGACTGGTGAAGCGATATAATAAGTGAGTGAAAGATAGATAGGTGAGACAGACAGAACTTCGTGACGGGAAATGTGGTGTGAATCAACTCCAACTTTTGATACATTAAACGTCACACACGACCATCACTCCTAATTCAGATGCCTTCAACCACCAGTCGTTATATTATGTGTATGATATTAGTTCTCGTGTTACATCCCCACAGCCTTCACCACCACAATCTTACTCATCCATTACAAGTCAGATACACCCGTCCACCACCACTACAACCATTACTACTGTTACCACCACCACCACTACAACCATTACTACTGTTACCACTATCCCCATCACCACCACCACTAATGTCACTACCACCACCACCACCAACCTCACCAAACCTCACCACCACCAACCTCACCAAACCTCACCCCCACCACCACCACCAAACCTCACTACCACCACCCTCACCACCACCACCACCGCCACGGGCCAGCCACTCCTTCTGTAATTACATTCCTGGTCGTCTCAGTCGTCGTGGTGGCAGCGGAGGGGGAAGGAAATGCCCCAATCTATAAATCTGTCCTTAGTATACCTGTCTTCTCTACTCTACTATACACAAAGCGCTCCCTCATATAACTCTCCAATAAATAAATAAGTAAATAAATAAAAAAGTAAATAAATAAGTAAGTAAATAAATAAGAGAATAATAGTAGAGGGTCGTTTCAGAGTATAAAATTTACACATTACTCCATCCTGTGTAGAAGGTAATGCCATGGACACAGCAGACGATAATTATAACACCCTAACATCTGGCATTATTATTATTATATATTCGTTATAGTTGGAGTTTGCATGATTTATGTTGACAGGTCATTGTGTTCATGGACTCTGAAGTTCTTACATTAATTGAATACATTTATGTTTCAATTTTAAAGGATGTATGGAAGATAATATGTGGTTTGTGTGTGTGTGTGTGTGTGCATTTTTCACCACACACACACACACACACACACACACACACACACACACACACACACACACACACACACACACACACACACACACACACTCCACCACACTTGCCCTCTCCTCCATAACCACTACCTTCACACTCTCCACCTATTGGGAGTTACAACATTGCCCACCTCTCATACCAACACTACCACCACCACTACACCTCCAGCTGTTCACAATTACCACACACTCTCCCACCAACTGCACCAGTTTACACTTTAATCATAAGCATTCCAGGGTAGTGGAAGCAGATTTTTAAGATTACTGCAATATGGTTTTTTTTTCTGTGACCTGGCAATAAATCTACGAGAATATATGTGGTACTCAGGAGAATGGTAATGTACTGTATATATTTTATTCATAAGCATATTTGGTAATCATGCATGTAAATTCACCACTTGAGAGCGTTACTCCAGGCTTATCAAAAATATAGAGAATTTCAAGGTAAAATTCTACATGAAGTAGATTTTTTGTAGGTACGTGTTGGAGTGTACGTGCAGTAAGTGAGGGTCATACTAGACACGACGAAAGGTGAGGCGTCTCGGGCTGTGGACACCGTTATGACCTAATGTGAGGAAAGGAATAGTTGAGAACGAGGTAAAAAATCAGAGGCGTATCAACAAGGTATAGTCTATAATACTATTATATTTTAGGTTATCCTATATTGGTGTGCCAGACACATATAGACTAGCTCCTTGCATTATGAACAAGTAGCTGTGTGAAGATGTAAAGGAAATTATATAAACACACAACGATACTTAGAAATAACAATCTGAACTGTTTGTTAGGAGTTGATTATATATGTTCATTTTAACCCTTAACGTAACTGAGATATACATGGTGTGTGTGACATTGTGTGTGTGTGTATTAGGAGGGAATGTCAACCGCCATCATCTGCTGATGATAAGTATGATCGTTCTTCAGACTCATTAAAATGAAAATACTGTATTGATCAAGGGCTGTGGACGCCTTAAGGGTCGTTAAGGGTATAATATACTTTAGGTACAACATTGATTGCTAGATTACAAAACATACGGTGGCCTGTTGCTTGGAATAGTTTATGGGAATAAGCTGCTCCAGATTTACAAAAATAAAATAAAACAACACTGCACCTTCCCCTTAAGACAAACAATCGCAAAATGAAATATATCAACTTGAAGACAGACAGTTAATTGTGTGATTCAGACGTGCTACATTGTTCTGAAGGAAGCACCCGGAAACACAGTGAGCCTTTAGTGGTGGTGCATGGATGGAATACATATGTTATTGTCGGCACGTGACACTTTAATGAGGGATAATGAAGTCGGTTGGTTGGCTTGGTGTTCCTGCTGCCCTTTATGTTATGAACGACACTCGACGACTTCCTTGATTCTATATTTAACTCTTGTTTGTCTCTGTAGTGAGTTTTCAGTCTGAGGCAAATCCACTACAATTCAGGTATATGTTTCACCAGCTGACTTCCCTTATAAAGCATTAGTTCCCAAACTGGAGGCCATATAGCAAAATGTAGGGGCCATGAGATGATCATTGAGATTCAACAAAGGAAAAATAAAAAATTCATTGTTATTTCTCAACAAAAGATAAAATAATAGTTGGAATTAATAACATTACAGGTATTACCAGAGTGGTTTTCATTTGGACCTAAAGAGTTGAGGAGAGTGACTGTAGTGACGAGTTATGTATGGGTAAGTGGCCATAGATAAGGATCGTGTATAAAAACTGGGTAACGACCAGACAAAGTTTGAGAACCACTGCTTTAGGGGGAAGTGTATTGTTAGTAAATATGGAGCAACTCATTACTCCCAACTTTTCCAAGCAATAGCCCACATTAAAAAATAATTATATTATAGTCGTATATGATTATTATGTAAGTAGTAGTAGTAGTAGTACAATAATTTCTGTGGGCGGTTTCACTCATGATTCATGATGTAAAGCAAGGATGTGTCTCAAATAATACATTAATTTGGGAATTGTTTGTGGAAATATTAGGTGTGACTGCCGCTTTACCTACATTCCTTGTTATTTATTTGATTTACTGTGTGTTTGCATGTGTGTGTATAATTAATCATTATATATTCTGCGACCGTGTGTGTGTGTGTGTGTACTAATAAATACCAGTTCTTTTAGTTTAATTCTCTTATTAGCCTCTTTCCTCCGTTATTAAAAAAGGATTGTAAATTATCAGGTCTTCCCAACTAACCCCTTCCCTTCCCTTCCCTTGGCCCCTCCCTCCACGACAACCCCCCCCCCCCAGCCACCCGAGAATTACAGGGGATTGTTTATTAAGGGGTTATTTCACCTCATTTGAAGGTTATTTATGATGAAACTCTCGTGTTCCCTGCTTTAAGGTTACCGCTTCTCTAACTCTTTACCTGCTTACATTTTTATCTGTTAAGCTCGTTTTCTCTATTAAATGTTTTCTTCTTTTATACTTAGTTGCTTTTTACTTTCTTACATGAATATTCACATTAGTTACCGTAATTAGTTTTTTTATAATATGGATGAAGGCCTTTTCAGTTGTTTAGATGTTTAAAAGCCACAGTCCACTGGTTAGAGAAGAAAGGCTGTAAAACGTACTTGAGGAATGTAAAATATATTTATATTACTTGTGTGTGTTAGAATGACCCCAACTCTCCAGCAGGGGTATAGAGTGACTATTGCTTGTCTATGTGTGTGTGTCGTGTCACTGTCTATGTATGTGTGTCGTGTCACTGTCTATGTGTGTGTGTCGTGTCACTGTCTATGTGTGTGTGTCGTGTCACTGTCTATGTGTGTGTGTCGTGTCACTGTCTATGTGTGTGTGTCGTGTCACTGTCTATGTGTGTGTGTCGTGTCACTGTCTATGTGTGTGTGTGTGTCGTGTCACTGTCTATGTATGTGTGTCGTGTCACTGTCTATGTGTGTGTGTAGTGTCACTGCCTATGTGTGTGTCTGTCTTATATATACCAAGAATGTATATGGTCAAGCGGTGTAGCCGTTTTATCATAATTTGAGGAAGTGCTTAAGGGATCCTTTGATATAGTCAGAAATTGAGTCCTTCAAATACTGCCACGAAACACCTCCTGTATGGAAGGAGCTTGTTTCGTGCCACGGTCAGGAGGAATCAGAAGCCTCCAATTTTCACATACGATCACTGGGTCCTTAACTCAGTCTTTAGGTGTACAGTACAAAACGTTATATTATCAGACTGTAATGAGCGGCTACCTTTTGTCAGCTGAGTAAACCTGTATACTATTAATCGAAGTCCGTTGTCAGATTATAATGATGTAGATGAGGGCAAAAGTCTACCAACAAATGTCATTACCCTTGTGTACACACACACACACACACACACACACACACACACACACACACACACACACACACACACACACACACACACACACACACACACATATATATATATATATATACACACACACACACACACACAGCGTTATATGAGTAGTGTGTATTGCTTAGTGTGGTGAGTGTAAGGGTAGTGTTGAATGGACCGGTAATGCCTGTGATGAGTCCTCTCTTGTCAGCTTACCTTTTGATCGCTGAGGGAGGCTACTCTCTCTCTCTCTCTCTCTGTGTTGAGACTTGAGAGAGAGAGAGAGAGAGAGAGAGAGGAGGGGGGAGGAATAGATAAACAATAGACGTTAGTTTGTAAAGAGGAGGGTGGGAGAAGGTGGCCTGTAGGGGTAAAAATAAAGAAGAGATGATGAAAGGTGAGTAGGCTATAGGATGGTCAGAGAGAGAGAGAGAGAGAGAGAGAGAGAGAGAGAGAGAGAGAGGTGGGGGGGGGGGAATATAATATGGGGATAGAGATGGCACAGGTTTGAAGGGAAGGGGTTGATGAAAAGGAGTGGGAATAAGAGTAGATAGATGCCTTGGAGTGAAGAGAAATAGTGAAGGTGTGTGTGTGTGTGTGTGTGTGTACAGAAAACTGAGGAGGGTATGACGTTTATGGTGTGCAGGGGATAGAAGAGGATCATTGTATTACTATAAAGGAAAGACGTGAATAGATGTTAAAGAGGGACGAGACCATAAAGGGACGGACGAGATGGTGGTGTAAGAGAAGACATAAATAGGTAGGCTAAGAGAAATAAAAAACTACACACACACACACAACCACACACTCACACATACAAACACACACACACTACACACACACACTCACACACACACACACAGAGAGAGAGCAGATTGCCAGGTTGTGAAATACTCTCGTTTGCTTCCTTTTATTAGAACAGTTTTCTTCTTTACGATGTTTCACTTGTTAACATGCAGGTTGATTAGGACAGTGCTCTTCAACCTCTTCTGATGTCGTCCACCCACCCCTGGCCTAGTTGTCATTTTGTCATTACTCTCCATACCAATACAATTTCTTTTATCAAAATCTCGTGGATCAGACATTTTAATTATATAGTTTTGATTATTTCTAAAATTATGGAAATATAAAATATATATAATTTGTATTCAAAATTTATATTTTTTCCGCATTATTACGCATGCCAGGTTAACTCGAAAACAATATACAATATTAATTATATACAAAAGTAAATTTAGTATGTCTTACATAATCCAGATCCAGACCAAATGCTTAATCATATTGAAATAAAAGTAATATTGCACGTAAAATTCTCTATAATTTTATTCCAGAAAACAGACAATTGTCCGTCAAGGAAAAGAAATCAGGAACTTTGATGCCGTTGGAATTTGTCTGCTGTTAACTTTTATTGTGGCATCATGAGAATATACATAGGCTATTCAAAATGGAATTCCATTTCTTTGTCTTGATGGGATGTGGAAATAGATATGGGGAAAAATAGGAGGATGAGAGTGGAAAGAGAAATAGGAAAACAAGGAGGATGAGAGGTGGAGAAATGGACACATTTATAATAATTATGTAATGTGGGTGGAAAACAAAACTGACAACCTTTTAGGAGGCTGTATGTGTGTGTGAAGGATAGGAGGGTTGATAATTAAGGGAGAGGGTGGGGGGCTATTAAAGAAGTGTAGTGGGGGGGGGGACAACAGAGAGTGGTATGAAGGAGACGTGGGAGTGAAAGCAGGTCGGCTCTGGGTTGGGGGTTGGGGGTTGAAGTAGGCATGAAGGAAAGGAGAGAGTGACGTCACAGGTGTAGGCTACTGGTAGAGGGGGGAGGGGTAAGGGAGGGGTGGTGGGTGAGGAAAGCGAAGGGATGGGTAGGCGAGGGTGAGTTAAGGGAGGGATGGGTGGGTGAGGGTAAGGGTAGGTAAGAGTACGTGGGGGAGGGGATAGGGATGGATAGGGGTGGATGAGAAGGAAAGGGGGTAGGTAAGAGTAGAAGGGGGAGGGGATAAGGGTGGGGGAGTTAGGGGGAGGGGGTCGCCTTGGTAATAAAGACCGTGCCCATGGACATATTGATTTCCTGATAAGATTATGGGAAGGGATATCGATATGAGGCAGGGTGAGGTTGTGAGGGGAGGGACGGAATTGTGAGGGGAGGGACGGAATTGTGAGGGGTGGGATGAAGTTGTTAGGGGTGGGACGGAATTGTTAGGGGTGGGACGGAATTGTTAGGGGTGGGACGGAATTGTGAGGGGAGGGACGGAATTGTTAGGGGTGGGACGGAATTGTTAGGGGTGGGACGGAATTGTAAGGGGTGGGACGGAATTTTGAGGGGTGGGACGGAATTTTGAGGGGTGGGATGAAGTTGTGAGGGGAGGGATGGGGTTGTGAGCGAATAGATGAAATTGTAATTGAATGATGTTATAAGTATTTTGTTTCTATCTTCTTTTTAGGTCTGCATGGGGCAAAGCTGTGATGGAGACGGTTGGTGTTTGATAGCAGCACTGGTGAAGTAAGGTATGTTGTTGATGTCTTCATAATAGGCTTGAAGGTTAAGTGCAATCAGCGTTGATGATGTATTGCAAATTTGTTGTTGTTGTTCATTGACACTGATAATAATGATGTTAAAGTATTGGTGCTGATAGTTAATAATATTGAGTAGGTAGCATTGGTGTTGATAAAGATGAACTATTGGTGTGAATGTTGTCTCTAATGCTGCGTTAAATGTTGACTGACTGTCGTTATGTCATCGCTGTTGCTGCTGATGTAAGTGAAGTAATGATTGGCTCCGTTAGAAGAGGGAGGTGTAAATAGCATCAGAAGTGTTAGTGTTGATAAGAGAGTGTATGGTGGCGGTGGCTGTGGTGCTGGTGTCTTACTTATACTCATATCAGGTGAAGTGTTAAGTGTTAGTAGCGTCGTTAGGGGGTGATGGTGTTGAAATGAGAGTGTGATGGTGGTGGTGGTGATGATAGTAGTGTTGATGTTAAAATGATTGACTGGTGATGGTGATAATGCTGATGTTGAAATGAGAGAGTAATGATGGTGGTATTGAAATTAGAGATTGATGGTGGTTGTGTTATTTTTTTTTTTTAATGTTTCGACACTGGACATAGGCTTCATCAAGCTCGTTACGATGGCCCAGGTCAATTGCTAGTCTGCTACTCACAAACACACACGTCACGACTTCTGAAGTGGCACTCAACCACAGAAGGAGTTATGATATTGAAGAGAGTAATAGTGGTTGTGGTGTTGAAATTAGGGAGAGGTGGTGGTGGTGGTGCTGATGTTGAAGAAAGTAATGGTGGTGTTGAAATTGGGTAGTGGTGGTAGTGGTGTTGAAATTGGGGAGTGGTGGTAGTGGTGTTGAAATTGGGGAGTGGTGGTAGTGGTGTTGAAATTGGGGAGTGGTGGTAGTGGTGTTGAAATTGGGTAGTGGTGGAGGTGGAGGTGGTGGTGGTGGTAGTTTTCTCTGTATTGCTTGTTTTGTGCACTCCGGTGAGCTGGTAAGACCTTGAGAGCAGCGTGAGTCACTGTGTCCTCACTGACTCCTACTAGTGCAAAGGTATGAATTACTATAAAGTGTAATGGATTGTCCAGACGAGAGCCTCATATTGCTCTTGTAATGTAATGTAATGTATACCTTGCATAAACTACCATGTGGAAAGATACTCCTGATGTGATTTATTCCCTGTATCACCTGTGTGTATGAATAATATAAATGGCAACAGTGTATCGACAGAAGGTACCCGCCTCCTGTCAGTACGTCAGTATGTCTGTGTGTTCTGTGTGTTGACCACCAGTCTTTCGGATTACCCTTCTCTGTTGCCATTTCTTTGTGATGTAATAATATAATATAGAGTTTAGTGCCTTTGTATCTGTGCATATTACGAAGCATTAAGACTTTTAAATGATGTACTGGAAATTTGTAACAGTGTTTCTTACGTGGAAATAAATCACGGATATAAAAGCTAAGACGATGCCAGTGTTGATGTGCAGCATGCGAACACAGTGTCTTGACGCAGGCTTACCAACCCTTGCGCGCCAACAAAACACGTGGCATCGTAATGAAGGGGCGGCAACGTTTTCTCTCAGGCGCCTCTTGCGTCATCAGGTAGTTTGCTTTATATAGTTGTAAT
The DNA here is from genome assembly GCA_034508575.1 of Petrolisthes manimaculis. Lineage (NCBI taxonomy): Eukaryota > Metazoa > Arthropoda > Malacostraca > Decapoda > Porcellanidae > Petrolisthes > Petrolisthes manimaculis. The sequence goes on along the minus strand of JAWZYT010003548.1, from coordinate 69,762 downwards.
TTCTTATTCTGAAGTGATTAATAGCATAATTCATCGTTGCATATTATTACCAACAATTTTTATCAGGATTTATTAAAATTGATATAGAGTCTGTAACGTTGTTCATACCAGAATCTTTGTTCCGCATAACTGTATTATTGTTTGTGTTGAGTTTTGTACGTGAGGTTATTGTGGTTTTACAGCCTAATGCGCAGTGTGTTACCTTATAAAATGCTGTGTCATCTTCTAACCTACAAGTTCTATTAATGAAAGTGTTCTGAAGGTGTACTGTACATCAGCTGTATTATTAGTACCAGTATTGATAGATATTAATGTGTAGCCTACAGCTGTATATGAATATCTAAAGTAAGAGCTATTGCTAATAATGTTATTACTGAAGGCAGAGATCTGTATCTAGATTATCAGATATTTTAATCGATAATTATGAGTGAGGCAACACTTGTGGGCAGCTATATAAATAAATACACATGTAGTCTCTAAGGAATATATTCGAGTAAAATAAATCATTTTTATGTTAATAAACCATGGTTAATTAAACATGATTGCTAAATTAAGTTTCGTTCAGAATACTTAAAAGTTTTGCAATATTTTGCATTACAAAGCCCTGTATAAATACTGTCATAAAAATTCTATATCGTTGCGGACAATAGTTATTTACCACTTGTTAGATTTCAAACCAACTATATTAACTCCAAACAACATAAATCATTAAATTTGGTTGTGTTTAAGGTGTTATCTCACTCGAGTTTGGCAAAATGTCCAGTGTGTGTGCGGTACAACACTTTCACCTTAAGTCGCTTTAAAAGCCTATCGTCAGAAAAAAACAGAAAGTATAAAATAAAGTCTACGGCATGGTCCCTTACTGTTATCACTCAGTGTTCGCTGTGAGGAGTTTGGAAAACAACATAAAATGATAATCTAAATTGAGTGTTTTCCAAGGAAATAATTGATGTTTTTTGCTTCAAGTTCACGACATGACGATATTTTCAGAAGGACTTTTGGGCACGAAGATGTGGAGGCGATTTGTTCATAGGAGAGAGAGAGAGAGAGAGAGAGAGAGAGAGAGAGAGAGAGAGAGAGAGAGAGAGAGAGAGAGAGAGAGAGATTATTTAATGTTTCAGTGTTAAGAGAATCGTGACATGACTTTCCTTAGCTACTGGTAATACATAATAGCATATAATTTGTTGGCCAGGTGTAGCACATTACGGGCGTGTTGTTGTGGGACCCTGGGCCTGATGTAGTCAGAAAATTGGAGGTTAGCGAGTCCTTCAAATACACCCACGAAACACCACCTATATGGAAGGAGCTTGTTTCGTGGCATAGTCAGGAGTAATCAGAAGCCTCCAATTTCTATACACGATCACAGGGTCTTTAAGGGGCGGTTCTGTATAGGCTGCGTCCGGACAGGCAATTGTGTATTGATCAAAGTGATGTAGTGCCTCATATAATACGTCCAGGCAGTGTATAATGACACACACCTACCTCATATATTAACACAACACCAGTCACTACTATAACCACACACACACACTCTCTCTCTCTCTCTCTCTCTCTCTCTCTCTCTCTCTCTCTCTCTCTCTCATATAGGAACACACACTCACACAGCTCTCGCTCATAATTATAAAGGAACACACACACAGTCTCTCTCTCTCTCTCTCTCTCTCTCTCTCTCTCTCTCTCTCTCTCTCTCTTAAAACATACGAAGGTGAATGAAACTGATCAACATTTTAATAGGTTCCCGGGTTCCTTCATGCAGATATCAACTCAAGGAGGTGTTCAATGTTGATGACGTGAGATACTACGATCACCACGTCTCCTATGTCAGTATGAGAGGGACGTGGTAATGTGCGTGAAGTGAGTGTGAATGAGTGAACTGATGTGAGAGTGAATGGGGCGAGTTTGAGTGAATGTAGTGCAGGGATTGTCAGTGAATGAGTGAATGGGGAGAGTATGAGTGAGTGAAGGGAGAGTAATTTGTAGTTGAGTGAGTGAGAGAGTATATGAATTGAGTGAGTGAGAGTAAATGATGTGAGAGGGAGTTTATACGTATAGCGGTTCTCTCACGGGCACCAGTCGTTCACACGTCTTCCTGGTACAGAACACTTCCCTCACTCACTCACTCACTTACTTACTCACTCATTCACACTTTCACCAGCTCACTCACTCACTTACTCATTCACACTTTCACTCCCTCCCTCCCTCACTTACTCTCTTTCTCCCTCACTCAATCTCTCCCTCCCTCACTCAATCACTCCCTCCCACCCTCACTCAATCACTCCCTTCCTTCCTCACTCAATAACCCACTCACTCACTCATTCACTCCTCTACACTCCCAGTCAGCAGTTCTTACCCACTCCTTTTATTTCAGACCCATACCTATAGTAATATAACTATCTCTAAGCAGTTTGTCCCGTTATGTTTACATGTGCTGCTGTTTACTTCCTTCATCCGGGTTTGGTACCGTTTCAATAGTGTGTGTGGGTTGGAAGTGAATGGTATGTTGCTTGTAACTGTACTATACCTCTTTCATTTTAGTCAAGGATGTGAGTGTGTGTGTGTGTGTGTGTGTGTGTGTGTGTGTGTGTGTGTGTGTGTGTGTGTTACATTTCTGGTATTCTGTTTTTTTTATGAAGTAGCCTATATGTCTTCACGTTCCATACTAAATGTCTAGGAGTCAAACATCTGCTAATTTCCCTGTAACTGATACGACTAAACATCATACAAATTGGATGTAGTTCAAGCACGTACTGTATATTACACTAAGGGACTAAATCAATGAAACCTGAATAGTGTAATTGTGGTATATGGATCATACTATAAGGTACAGTCCATTATAGTGGTCGATAATAGTTCTATCTTACTTGCAGCTTTGAGATGTAACGATATGTACAGCCACAATCAAATAACCACCGACACTTTCCTTCGATTGTGCAAACAAATCAGTATCATATCAAAATATAATCACACAACACCTTACGTCAACTGAACCCCCTCGATTATTATTATTATGAGGTGCTGCAAAATCATACACGTGTTGTTGTATATTACCAAGATATTTACTACGATGGAAGGAAAGTGTCGGTGGATATTTGATTGTGGCTGTACAGTTACATTTGAACACAATATTTCACAGTAGTTTTTCCCACAACTGTACGTTATTAGTATTGTTGAGAATGATACAGGGAAGGAGGAAAGACAAATCTAGTGTTCCTGAATACATAATGAACGATATGACTTTACTGGACTAGGCTACATGACCTTACTGCCTTAATGGGGAAGGTATACTTTTGAAACATTAGAGCGCCTTGATTCCTCCAAAGTATGCCAGAAAACAGGACCAGATTATCCAAAAATAATGGTGGCCTGTTGCTTGGAATACTTTGGTGGATACAGTTGTTGCATATTTACCAACACTGTACTATACTACCCCCTTAACGTGTAGAAAAGTTTTGCCACAAGTAGTAAAGTGTTGTAACGGGATAGTCAGAGTGGGAAAGTTATAACGGTGGATGTTATTCCAATATATTTACTGCTTCCCGGTGCTGCAGGCAGTAGTTGTCATGACGTCATTTGTACCTTTAGGTGTCCATGGGAAATATGAACACAGTGCTTACTTTCCTTGTATTATAAAGTTGTTTGAATTAAAGGAAGTTATAGGTGCCATGAAAAATTATGTTGAATAGTTATAATTTTAATCATATTTCCGTACAGCATTAAATTTTGAGTCACCAGGCGGCACTATAGTGTATGATGGGTCAATAATAATGGTTATAATAAAGGATGCCATGGACTATATACCAGGAAATGCCACTATATATAGGAGTCTGATACATGTGTGTTAATTGGAGGCTGTGGATGTTCGGTGGAATCTTGCAGGCCCAAACCTTTTTCATGATTGTCAACTCAATATGCACATAATTTGAGATAAAGCGTCACAAGAGGCAGTGTTAATACGAGAGAGTGAAGGGTTTTCTAAAGGTGGAGGCTCCCTGGTGATATTCGATTCTGGAGTGGGGGCGTCATGCGGGAAAAAGAGAGGAGGGACAGGCTGCATTATACCTTTTTTTTTTTTTTTTTTCATTCTTGTTTTTGTGGGGGGTGAGGAGAGGGGAGGGGAATAGCTCTCGAGGCGCCACTCATATCGATCCAGAAATACAGGCAGTCAGGCAGATCATACAAAACTCATGGCGACCTTTTGGTGTGTGTGTGTGTGTGTGTGTGTTCTAAGCTTAGGGTACGATATATACTTTGTGTGTGTGTGTGTGTGTGAGTTCAAAACTACGGGTACAGTATATACTGTACTTGATGGGAACTGTGTGTATGTGTTTAAGCAAAAGGTACACATTATATATTTGGTGTGTGTGTGTGTGTGTGTGTGTGAAGGACTTGCCAACCCTTGTATACTCATCATGCTTGGTGTGTGTCAGTCGCTGTAGTCACATTACATTTCCAGTACCAACAACAACAACAACAATAGTCCCAGAGGCAGCAGCTGTAATGTCAGTCTTCGCATCATTCCCAGGACTCACTATAGTTACTCAACCCGTTTATAGTGTTCAGTCACTCTAGATATTCCTCACAACACAGACCTCTTCCTCACAACACAGACCTCTTCCTCACAACACAGACCTCTTCCTCACAACACAGACCTCTTCCTCACAACACAGACCTCTTCCTCACAACACAGACCTCTTCCTCACAACACAGACCTCTTCCTCACAACACAGACCTCTTCCTCACAACACAGACCTCTTCCTCACAACACAGACCTCTTCCTCACAACACAGACCTCTTCCTCACAACACAGACCTCTTCATCACAACACAGACCTCTTCCTCACAACACAGACCTCTTCCTCACAACACAGACCTCTTCCTCACAACACAGACCTCTTCATCACAACACAGACCTCTTCCTCACAACACAGACCTCTTCCTCACAACACAGACCTCTTCCTCACAACACAGACCTCTTCATCACAACACAGACTTCTCATCCTTCTGTCTGCCGTTTCCTGTTCTAAGCACTTTTGTCCAGAACTCAAAAGTAAAAAAATATATACAAGATACGTGACATAATTAAGTGAGAGAGTATTGATAGTGAATGAAACTGCTCTAAACAAATTTATATATTCAGGTGTAGTCTTATCGCTGTGATATTTTAATGAATTCATAACTTTAAATATAACAGAATAAAATAGTAATGCTCAGTTATGATGGCAAGAGATTTATTGAAAGTATAGTGATAGTACTGAAGAAATGTCGACTGAAAATATAAGGAGAATTATTATCATCTTCGGGTCTGAAGTATGTCGAGGTTACCCCTAAAGTTGCTGCTGTTGGACCGTTTTCTCTGATGTCTGAGAAATGGCCGTCACCCCTTCATTTCTCAACCAGTCTCCTCCTCCTCTTCTTCCGTACCACATACTCTCTTTTTCTCTTCGTCTTACATGTGTCGTGAGCTATATTATATTATATGTATTTACGTATCCATTGCAGCATATATAATTTACCATATATGGGCACTTGGAATTCGGACACATAAATGGTCCCCTCACACTACATTTATTGAACATCTTTAGTATATTATATTAAAACCAAGGAAACAAAATAATGTACTACCATACTATAACACCAGAGAAGAGAAATTATTGAAGCATAAAATATAATGGACTCCAGATGTGTGGTAACTGAGCCTGAGAGTAACATAGCATACTATTCCTGGATATATCTTGGTCAGGGGTTGGATTCCTGACTGGGGTAACTTGCTCTATTATTTGTTCACACGACATTTGAGTTGATATGGTGACTCGATAACAACAGAGCTCATCATGTCATTCACTGAGTCGCCTCCTTCATGCTGCTGTCTCAATCAATTCTACCCCTTGCCATCAACAACAACAACAACAACAACAACTTTCTGTATTAATAGGTTCATAGGGAATTTATATTATAACTTTTCACTATTTATGGCATAAAACTATTGAACTATGTAGTACACTATACATTACCACTATCAATATTGTATCATCATATAATTTTGCTATTATTATTATTATCGTACACTGCTGCTTCCCTCACATCTAAACACTCCTTCATAACTCACCCTTGTTTTACTTGTCGTCCGTCTACTTGTTCCAGTACTCCTTTACTCTGGCCCTCTCCCCGTCACCCTCCCCCCCCCCCCATACACGCATCACACTTTTTAATCAACGGTACATGAGGAGGGAAGAAGTCACAGAGGTTAGGTTGGAAGAAAGGCAGTAATCGGTTTTGTATTTTTGTAGAGATGTATGGTGTTTGTTAATTATCCTCAATTATATTTTGTATGTATCGTTAGTGGTTTTTCCCGTCAACATCTCATACCCTGTGTGGTTATTGATATGTAGAGAGAGAGTGAGAGAGAGAGAGAGAGAGAGAGAGTGAGAGAGAGAGAGAGAGAGAGAGGGTAAAATAGTTATGCAAAGGAATCGAGGGAAGGAAAGATGGGAGTGAAGTGAGGTAGGGAGGAGGAGGAGGAGACGGAGACGGGTGGGTGGGTGGGTGTGGGAAGATCTGGGTGAACTGGTATTGTGCTGATGTGTGTGTGTGTGTGTGTGTTGTTCCCTTTCTATGCTGCCCCGGGGCGTCTTTCTGCTCTAAGGGTGAAGGGGGGGGGGGAGGCCAGAACAGAACAGGGGTTGTAGTGTGCTGGTATACTTATGATGTTTGATGGGCCTTAATTTGGATGTTTATGTTTGATGTTATTGCCACCCTGAGTAGGCCTATATATCGTACGTGTGTGTGTGTGTGTGTGTGTGTATTTTTAGTGATGAACAAAGTGATGTGTCTCATTATTTATCTCAGTATTTATCTTTCGAATATTGTAATGTCCCAGATTGAGCTCCAGTTATTAACATTCACTTTGAAATCCTCAAATATACTGTAGTGTATTATTTATGTATATCCTGATGATACGATTAATGCGAGTATTGGTTTTCAGTCGTGGGAGAGAATAAAAGAAGGTCAAGGAAGAAAAGAATATAGAGAGGATAAATGTTCTCTCCGTCTGAGATGAAGATATTCTATTCTTTTCAGACTAAAGTTTTCCTGAGTGAGGCTGCGTCAAGTCAAGACCTTCACCTCTACCCCCCCCCCAACCCCACCCCTTCCTTCCTGCTCTTCCTGTCCCCCCACCCAATCCTCTCCTTCCTACCCTTCCTTTCCCCCCATCCAACCCTCCCCTTCCTACCCTTCGTTACTCCACCTCCTGGCTCCTCCTCACGCCTCTTCTACCCCCTTTTTACGACCCCTTTTACCCCCTTTATACGACCCCTTTTACCCCCTCCATACGTCTCCTTACACCCCTTCCTTACGCCCCCTCACGTACCAGCCTCCCGTCTCCTAACATTCCCTTTCTTCCCCCTCACTCTTCATCCTGTCCCCTCATGCCCCCCCCCCACCCCACTCCTCACCTCGCTTTCACTACCTTTCTTTCTCCTCTGACTTCTTTTTCAACCCTCTGTTTTTCCGGGCTTCTCTGTCGAGTCTGAGAAAGTTGCCGGAGACTTGTTTTTTTCGTCTACTTTATGGGAATGACATAATAATTAACTCAGTGTGATACTTGTCTGTGTGTGAACGATAATTTTGTGTAAGAGACGAGAATGTGTAGAGAATATCAGGGTGTGTTTCCTTAGTAAGTGTTGCCAGATAATGAACTACTTGGGTCACGAATCTTTCTCATTGTTATTGAAATGTTCTGGTGTCAATCTCAACATTATAACTAAACATAACTAATTATACCATAAATAGTGACCTTATTCTTTGTAATTATTATTATTGTTAATAATATTGTTGTTATTGTGTTGTTATTATTATTGTTATTATTATTATTATTATTATTATTATTATTATTATTATTATTATTACTATTATTTTCATTTTTATTTATTATTATTACTACTATTATTTTCATTTTCATTTTTATTATTATTATTATTATTATTATTATTATTATTATTATTATTATTATTATTATGTGCAGATATTTCTAATATGGATTTAGAACAAGCATAATAATGTATTTACCATTTGTGTTTTTTTTTGCAGTGTTGGAGTGTGACGTGATGCTGACTGACAACTGTACTGTAATGTAATCAGTTCGGAAGACTACGCTCACTAGCACAGGTTAGGTCAACTTAGGTCGTCTGGTTTTATCATGTATTGTTATTACGAACAATTTCTATGTTTTGTCAGAATCGGATGTGTAGTTTTTTTTTTTTTTTTTAGTTTGGAATGTCAAAATCTGATGTGTATTTTTTTTTTTTTTTTTTTTGTGAATTTGGAATGTCAGAATCGGAGTTGTAGATATTATAGTGAGGATGGAATGTCTTAACACACACACCGTCCTTTCAACTTATCATTAATTATCCAATGACACAATATACTATATTATGTCACACGTATGTATACCAAGCATACATACATACAAACATACATACATACGCGTAATAATGTGAGATGAGTGACCCTTGACCTCACAGCTGGCAAATGGATGGGTGAGGGGTGGTGTTGGTGGGGGTTGGTTTGGTTGGTTAAGGGGGATTTACCAAGTGGTTTTTGGTGAAAATTTCAAATTTTGTTTTTTTATCTCTATGTCACCTTCATTTCATTAGAAATATGGCAGTATGCATAAAAAGCTCAAATTCTTAGATTATCACAATGAAATAGTCATATATAATATTATTTTCATACTTATCATATATATACAGTATTATAGTATAATAATATAGTATGTTCTTACATATACTCTACATTTGGCATAGTAATATCCACAAATTTGAACCATTTGAGCAAAAAAGTAAACTTTTTTTTTTTTTTTTTTTTTTTGTAATTTTCCGAAAACTTGAAATTTTTGGTCTTCTCAACCAATGAACAGATTTTCATCAAATGAAAACCATTTTATTCAAAATGTAATTGTTTATTGAAAAATCATATGTATAACTACATGCCAATGCAAAAATTTTTTTTTTTACCATTTTACAAAAAAAAAAAAAATAAGAAAAAATATATTAGGGTCTTTTTTTGTTTTATTATTATGATTTTATATCTTCACATGAGTGTCAGAGTAAGACAATAAAAACAGTTTTTAAATTACTTTAAAAATAAAGGAGAAGAAGGTAAAAGAAAATTAAATAAAAACATACGGTGGTAAATCCCCCTTAAGGGGGGTAATATACTTTTGATACATTACAGAGCCTTCATTCCCACAACGTATGCCAGGAAATAAGTCCACATTCAAAGGTGTAATGCTGATCTGTTGCTTGGAATAGTTTGGAAGAATAAGTTGCACCAGATTTATGCTTATGGAATTTTATAAAACACCAAGTCACAGTATGACACATTTGACGTTAAGGATAATAATAGTGGGCTATAGTTTATTATATGTCTCCTGGTGCTTTCATATTGTTATTTTTTTAATGTGTGTATTGTAGTCAGAAAATTGGAGGTTAGCGAGTCCTTCAAACATTGCCACGAAACACCACCTATACATAAAAATCTTGTTTCGTGGCATAGTCAGGAGGAATCAGAAGCCACCAAGTCTCATACACGATCACAGGGTCCTTAATTAAACCTCATAATAAGTTTCTTTGTTATTACATTCTGACTCACTGTACTCGTAGATGAATTGTATTACACCAGAGAAGAATTACTATTATCAATGGCTAATATACAACTCGACCAACACTTCTCATAGCAGTGACGTCTTTTAAATAATGTCATGAACAACTAAAGATGGTTTTATTCCTTCACCTCTTTCCATCCTACCTGTGTCATCTCTTCCTTCCTTTCCATATAACCTCTTTCCCTTCCTTCCTTCCTTCCTTCCTTCCTTCCTTCCTTCCTTATATTATTTTCCCTCATTCCTTTCCTTATAATCTTCACTCCCTTCCTTCCTTATGTTTTCTCTCCCTCCATCCCTTCCTCCCTACTTTATGCCTTCTCTCCTTCCCTCCAATATACCTTCACCCCCTCCCTCCCTCTATTGTATGTGTGTGTGTGTGTGTGTGTGTGTGTCAGTGGTGATGTCAATGAGCACCCGACTGTCTGTCTGTCCTCCCCTCCTTCTCTCTCTCACTCACTCCCTCTTTCCTTTGTCCTCTGCAACCCACCCTCCTCTCTCTCTCTCTCTCTCTCTCTCTCTCTCTCTCTCTGTTCATAACTACTTTCCACTCACTCACCCTTCCATCTCTCTCCCTTTCTATTTCTATCTATCGTTGCTTCCTTGACTTCTATTCGCATCCTTTACACCAAATCTTTAGCTCTGTCAACCCTTCCACCCTTTCCTCCTTCTCTAACCTATTTACTTCCTTCCCTCACTATTTATTTCCTTCTACCCTTCCCTCGTGTGTCCTCTCCTACCTATATCCTTTTTCTTTTCTCTTGTATGTACATATTTCCCCTCTTTCCCTCCCTCCCTTCTTTTTCCCTGTCTCCATTTCCCCCCCATTCTCCGTCCTCCCTCCCTCCTGAGCCAGCCATTTCCTCCTCCCTCCCTCCTGGTGTTCTCATAATCTTCCCTCCCTTCCACCACAACCAAGTAGCCTAAGTGAATGAGGGAGGTGTATGAGTCACCAGACATACCTACCATTCCTGAGGGCCTGGTTGGGGTGGGGTGATGGGGACATTTAACTTGGCGACACACCAGCAGATCACACACAACATTATCTGTTAAATAATGGGAAATATTATTGTTGGTGAAATAGAAGATCTCTGATTCATTAAAATTATTCCATGGAACAGATCTGCTATTAGTATACCATTAAGGGTGGCTGTTTTCTTGTACAGTTAGGAGGAATTAGTAGCCTTCTAATTTGCCAACAAGACAGTCTCCTCAAGGGGTCGTTTGGTTTAGGCGAACTCGAGTACAAGTTGCCCAATTAATAATACAAGAAAACAACATATCTCCTACTTGTATACTGAAGTGATGTGTTTTCTGACATAGTTTGGAGGAATCGTTTGGCTCAAATATCCCCAAGCCAAATGCCGTGCTTCACAAATATAATATACCAACATATCAGAAACATCGCCGACTGACCGGAAGTGATACACTGTGACGTCAACAACATAACCTCGAAGTTTTACCTTTGTTATTTGGGAGGGTGGACATTGGCTTGTAGAAATGTCCGTATTCCAGATAACATTTCAGCAGTTCCGGTTCGGTTTATATAGTATCAGAAACTTCTTTTACCACTGGGTATATAATTAACACTGTACTCCAATTGTGTGTTGTTTATCATGTCAACCATTAAGACTTGGTAATCCATTGAGAGTGAAGAACCTCCCGTGTGTTAACTAACTAACGGTCCCCACTGGTCTTCATAACTTAACCACTAAGCGTCCACACATCTGTCCCCCAATGTTTGTCTTCTTTTGTCTTCCTTTGAGACGCCTTAGCTATGGGGAGGTAAGTAGGTAGGTAGGTAGGTGGGTAGGGAGGTAGGTATAGGTAGGTAGGCCTTTGACAACCTTCCTTCCTTTCCTTCCTCCCTCCCTCCCTTATCATCCCTGGATTTTCTTCCCCCCTTCACTCTCACCCTGAACCTTTCTGTCCAGTGTCCTTCCCCCACCCCACCCACACCCACACCCACACCCAGTACCCCATTTCATAACCACACACTCGCTCTGTGGCAAGAAATAAACTATCTTCAATTTAGGTGGTCTGATTCAGAATGTATAAGTTTGAGGAATCAGTAACTTCCCCTCCTGTCACCCCACCTCCAATTCTAACACCTCATCTCCCCCCACTAATAATTTCTTCTACCATTCCAACTACCTTCAATTTAGGTGGTTTGATTCAGAATGTATAAGTTTGAGGAATCAGTAACTTCTAACACTCTCTTCCCTTCCCCTCCTGTCACCCCAACTCCAATTCTAACACCTCATCTTCCCCCACTACTCATTTCCTCTACCATTCCTCCACTCCTCCATCATTACCACCCACCCACACTCCCACAACTTCCCCTCCTAGCCATTAATCCTAAACTCACACACCACCTTCCTAGCATATTCGTCCATCCCTCTTTCCCTTCCTATCCTTTCCAACTCTGCCACCTACCCACCTTCCACTGCTCCCCCTTGCTCAAACTACACCATTACAACCCTCTCTTCCTCTCTCAACTCTCCCAGGCCAATCCTCCTCCCGCAACAACTCCCCCAACAACCTTACAATTGCCCCATCTACCTTACAACCAAATACCTACAACCTACAACCACCTACCTCC
>JAWZYT010003548.1:0-52500 GCA_034508575.1 Petrolisthes manimaculis | reverse complement strand
CAAATTGTCATGTGATTAGATTGTTTTCCTGTGTAGGCCTCCTAACTTAAATATTTCACACATATTTTTGACTCTGCAGGTAACTGAAGGTCGTTTGCTGAATGAGGGATCTTGGTTTCTGTATGTATTTCTCCAATGATTTTTTTTTTTTTTTTTTTTTACTGACATTTGGCATTAGTATATTATAAGGAGCCAATGATTGATTCCCTGACTATAATATTTCTCTTCATTCAGGTTGAATATGTACTGTTGGTCTCTTAATTAAGGCCCTCAGGACTTCTTATTTCTTGCTTCATTAATACTATCTTGCCAAATTCCTAGAACGCCAGACAGCTTACTAATTAAACTTCAGGCAAGTTCGTCCCCTTCCTTTGTATTTCTTTACCGTCTTGGTAATGCTTCACAAACATCTTCTGTACTCCTGGCATCTTCTTTTGTACTTGTAATTATTCATCTTGCATATTTAGTTTATCCTTTCATGTCCCTATGCCTCACTCTATATACATGTTTATATTATCCCTTCATATGGTCCCTATAGGCCACACTGATCATACCCAAGTTTCCTTCAATAGCTGGTGTGAAAGTCTCGTCAGGTGAGCCTATAAAGGAGCGCCTTCATTTGGGATTCTCTGTACTCTATGTGATATATTATTATGTACCGTATATTGTATTCGTAACTCGAGTAGCCGCCATGTTGGTTTGCACTTCCGGTCTGTCCGCCATCTTGGTCTGGCTTCGCTTGTCTCATCTCCGGCCCCCTTGTTGTTTATGTTGTTGTTTTATGTACTGCTGTTGTTATTGTTATTGTGAATGGTGATGGTGGTTGTAATTGTTATTGTTTTATGTACTGTTGTTGTTATTGTTAATGTAATTTGTGATGGTCGTTATCATTGTAATTGTTTTTAGTACTGTTGTTATTGTTTTTGTTGTTGTGAGTGGTGATGGTGCATGGTTGTCTTTGTTATTGTTAAAATACTGCTGCTGTTTTTGTTGTTATCGTGAATGTTGATATCAGATGGTTTTCTTTGTTATTATTTTTAAGTCCTGCTGTTGTTTTTGTTATTAGGACTTCTCATGACACAGTATGACTTCGATCAGTAAACATTGGGACTCACCAGTACCAACAAGGGGGGGAGGGGAGGGGAGGGGGTCGGTATATTTGAAAGTCATTGGACCTTCCCTCCTTTTTTTTTTTTTGGTGGAGGGGAGTGCAAGTCTTCTTTAGTCTGGTACATGTGATTAATGGAGTATCGAAAATATATTATTGGAATTCTTTAAGAGGATCATACTTTGGTTGATTGTGCATCATTCTGTCTGCATGGAGGCATATTGGAGTTGAATGTTTGGGGTTGAGGTGAATTGATTATAGTGATTAGATTTTGGTCTGAGTTTGAGCTGATTATGTGAGATGTTTAGGTGTGAGTTGAGTTGATTACGTGAGATGTTTGGATGAGTATGAGATGAGCCGATGACTATAAAGTTTAGTGGGGATGAGACAAGCTATATAAGATGTGACACGGATTACTGAAGTGACTGATTTAGCTTTGCGTGAGACGAGGAACTTCGAGGGTAAAGGAAGAGTACAATAAAGTTTAAAGTTAACATGGAGGAAGAAATGGAGTTGATATGACCGTATGAGTGAGTGTATTATGAGGAGGATATGTCTGTGAGTGAAGTGTGAGGATGATGTATATGTGAGTGTAGTGTGAGGATGATGTATATGTGAGTGAAGTGTGAGGATGATGTGTTTGTGAGTGTAGTGTGAGGATGATGTATATGTGAGTGTAGTGTGAGGATGATGTGTCTGTGAGTGTAGTGTGAGGATGATGTGTCTGTGAGTGTAGTGTGAGGATGATGTACCATGTGAGTGTATTAAAGTGTGAGGATGAGTTGATGACGAGTTGTACCAAAGTGAGAGTTGAGGTGCACGGACCGGAAAAGTGTGATTGGTTCTGCCTCAAAGTGGAAGGTGCTATATAAGGGCCGGGGATCAAGAGCAAGCAAGTGTGAGGAGGTTGGCTGGCTGGCTGGGTGGATGGATGAGGTGCATGGGTGAGCCGGCTTCATCATTAAATTTGGTGGCTGGGACGAGGCTGGTGGTGGTGGTGGCGGGGGAGAGGGGGATGGGGGGGCAGCAGGAGCAACATTGGTGTTTTAATTAGCTTTCCGACGCCTCACCTTTAATGACTGGCCTCGCGCCGCACCACCGCCACCATTTGCTGAAGTCGCCCGCCCCGTCGCCGCCTCCCTCCCTCCCTCCTGCACCTCCCTCGCCTCCTTCCGTATAGTGTGGTTCCCATGAGGCTTCCAACCCTTCAGAGCGTGTAGGATCTGTAAGGAGGAACGAGGGAGTGGATTTACAGACTGTGTGTGTGTCAGTGGTCGTGTGGTGGTCGTGGAAAAATAAGCGCCTCCAGTTGGTTTGGGTTCATTGCGACGCCATGTTAGTTTGGGGTCCTCATCAGACGCGCCACTCATCGACGCCGCGCCTCCCCTCCCCTACCCCCCCCCCCCCCCAGGATCAGACCTCTCTCACCCCACACGCTTCTCCCCCTCTCTTTCACCCCACTCCCTCCCTCTCTCCCTCACCCTTCATGCCTCCCTCCCCCCTCACGTCACTCCCTCACTCCCTTCCAACAAACACATCCCCCTCTCAAATCCCATGTATCCCTACTATGCCTATCCTTCCATCTTGGTGGGATAGGAAGGATTCTGGAGGATGCAGGGACTTGGAGGAGGGGGAAGGGGTTGGGGTAGTAGATCAGGGGAGGCAGCAGGGGCAGGGAAAAGAGGCTTGGGTAGAGGACGAGGGGTAAGGGGGGTGAGATGCGGGAAGGGAAGCAGGGAGACTGAGCGCCCCCCGTCTGCCCTCAGTAAGGCCCTATTGTTTTACTGCTGCGGCGACTCTCCCGACCTCCGCTCCTCGCCACGGCACCACACCACACCACACCACACCACACCACACCATACCATTCTCAAACCAAACTGCTTGTCACACCACGCCACACCACTTTTCCCGTGCCACTTCACTACACTACACTATATACCTACTACACTGCTTCCCAATACACCTCACCACAACACACTTCAACCACACACACAACTCACCACCACCACCACCACCACCATGCACCACAACACTATGCTTTTGTCAGTACCAAACTCCTACCACTACACCTCCAGCCAATACACCACTACACCTCCACCACTCTACCACTCACTACACCACCACTGAACCTTCCATAAAACATTTCCTCCACACCATTCCACCTGCAGCATCCGACTACACAATCATCTCAACACATTCCACTACGGTATGATCATTTCAAGTAAAACACGTACATTACTTTTACCACATGTAATAGTAATGTAACCCTTATGCACTCACTAACATTCACATTAACTTACACACAAACAAGACACTTAATACAATATATCACACACTTGGATTTCTACATAATATACACACGTACAGGATAAAGACAAAGGCCAGCTTACACACACACACACACACACACACATACACACACACATACACACATCACCACCACCACCACTTCGACAACCACCACTTCCCAACCTTCTTTACACAGACACACACACTCATCGTCGCAGTTCAAACAACGCCATCACACACACACACACACACACACACACACACACACACACACACACACACACACACACACACACACACACACACACACACACACACAGAGTCCGCATTTTGCTTCCAGATTAACATATTATACAGACTACCACACTATACACACACTACCACACACCACACTATACACAGCAAGACACACACCACACTATACACACACTACCACACACCACACTATACACAGCAAGACACACACCACACTATACACAGACTACTACACACCACACTATACACAGCAAGACACACACCACACTATACACACACTACCACACACCACACTATACACAGCAAGACACACACCACACTATACACAGCAAGACACACACCACACTACCACACACCACACTATACACAGACTACCACACACCACACTATACACAGCAAGACACACACCACACTCCCAGACCCGAGTTTTGTTGTTAAGTGTGTGCCCCGAGATCGAGATATACACCCGACCAAACCCGACCCTTTCGACCCGACCCGACACGACCCGACCCGACCCCTGCATGTGCTCCTCGGCGTCTAGTCTCTCGATCACGCAAGCAAGCAAGCAGTGAAGCCCGACCACCAACAACACCACTACCAACAACAATAACAATAACAACAACAACGACAACGACAACCCCAAGACCCCCCATGCAGAGAGATTGGACTGGTAATGATCACAACACATAAAATTCGTTGCCTCTCCCTCAGGTATTTTCGTGTATAATAGTAGAGCATAAGTAAACTCTTTTGGGAGAATAAATTGGGGAGCTACTTGACTCCTACAAGCCGTGCAAGGATACACACATACCCGTTTCTTTAGAATGTAAGTAGACCTGTTTTCCTGCATTGTTTTAAGGGATATAGTTGGTTCCAATTTACCCAAAAGAGATTAATGCCACCTTAATTAGTTAAAGCATAATGGAAGCATGTACTGCAAATATTCAACTATAATCCTAACTAATTTAGATCACTCACAAATATTAAAATAGTTGAATACCTGCCGGCATCTTATCCCTTGAGGCAGATTAGTTCCAACAATGCGAAGGGGTTGTGCCAAAGATGAATTTAAAAACAATAACACGTGGATGAAGGAGTATAAGTTCTGCATTTTAGCGTATATAGTACAGTACACGTCTCGGTCGTTAGTATTCAATGTCGGTCACAAAATTATGATAAATAAATAATAAATGTACAAACCCTGAAATACCTTATGCACGACATGATGTAAGATTCAGAATACAAAGAAAACTGTAACATACACTTGGGAAACGTGTGAAAGAAATACAAAATTACCACGAAAACTTGGAGACATGGAGGAGGTTATAGGTCACTCTCTCTCTCTCTCTCTCTCTCTCTCTCTCTCTCTCTCTCTCTCTCTCTCTCTCTCTCTCTCTCTCTCTCTCTCTCTCTCTCTCTCTCTCTGACGTATGGTGGTTGAAGAAGGAGTGAGAAGGAGGTTGGGTGTTTGCTCGACCTGGGATGAAAGCCAGGGATTACAAGGAGGAGGAGGAGGAGGTACTGCAGGTGTGTGTGTGTGTGTGTGTGATATGCGGTGAAGGGAAGAGAGTAGGGTGTGAAGGAACAGGGAATGGTGACGGGGGAAGGAAGAGGAGGTGGAGGTGAAGCAGGAAGTAAAGGAGGAAAAATAGTCAGAAAAAAAATCGAGGAGAAATTTAGTTAAGTAAGTTAGGTGAACTGGTCAAGGTGTGAAGGGTGAAGGAGAAGGAGGGGAGGAGGGATATTAGATGTGAGAGTGAAGGAGAAGGGGAGGAGGGATAGTAGATGTGAGAGTGAAGGAGAAAAGGGGGGGGGATAGTAGATGTGATGGGTTTTGTTGTGAAGGAGGAGGAAGAAGGAGAAATGAGAAGGAGGAGGAAATGGAGGAGGAGGAGGTGGAAGACGAGAAGGAAATAGGAAAAAAAAAAAGACGAGGAAGTGAAAGAAGAGAAGATTGAGGAAAAATAAAAAGAAGGAGGAGTTGGAAGAGGAGAAGAAAAAAGAAGAAGAGAATAAAAAGAACAAAACGACGAGGAAGTGAAGGAAGAGGAGGAGAAAGAGAGAGAAGAAAGGAGGAGAAGGAAGAAGAAATAAGGTTAGGAGGATAACAAGGAATAATAAGACTAGAAGGTGGATGGATGGGGTCAGCTCAGAAGACACTAATACAATCCAATACTGAAGTGATTGTAGTTACGGTGTTCAAGTCAAGTTAAGTAAGACATGTTGGTTCTGTTCACACTCACACTCTCTTCTTGATGCTTGTGTTGTGTTTACCATTCTTTCCTTTATCATTATTCAGTTCCCTCTTGGCCCAGTAGTTGCTTAAGGACCCACGTGATGTAGTAACTTAAATAAATAGAGGTTAGTGAGTCCTTCAAACATAGCCTCGAAACACCACCTATATGGAATGATCTTGTTTCGTGGCATAGTCAGGAGGAATCAGAAGCCACCATGCTGATCTCGTACACGATCATGTTGGTAAATCAGGAGCAACTTAATTCCTCCAAACTATTCTAAGCAACAGCCCACCATTGTTGTTTATTATCTGGTCCTGTTTCCTGACATACTTTGGAGGAATCAGAAACCTTCCAGTTCACCAACAAGAAAAATCTCTCCTTCAACAGAAATCAGAGAAGAGAATTATGGCGTTCGGTCAAATTAATACGAATAAAGGAAATAAAAAAACCCATGGAGAATGAAAGTGTTGAAATATATTAATTGTAACTCAAAGTCTTTTAAAATGTTGTATATCATTAATATTCGAGGGAAAACAGACAGTCTAATGTGAAAATTTTAGGTAATGTAAGCTAAGTAAGTTACCGTATATGAATAATTAACTTGTTACTTGTTACTTCAGAGTGACAGAGAGCAGGTAGGTTTCTTCAGTATATATAAACAGTATATATAATCAGTATATATAATCAGTATATATATAATCAGTATATATAATTAGTTCCTTGGCAATGTTTGAAGGAGTTATTAGCGTC
Source organism: Petrolisthes manimaculis (assembly GCA_034508575.1). Taxonomy (NCBI): domain Eukaryota; kingdom Metazoa; phylum Arthropoda; class Malacostraca; order Decapoda; family Porcellanidae; genus Petrolisthes; species Petrolisthes manimaculis. Next base: position 45,861 of record JAWZYT010003548.1, on the reverse strand, counting down.
GACAAAATTTTAACCTCCTTAAGTGATCGAGGTAAGTGGAGAAAAATGTAACAAAGGAGGTTATAAGCGATGCATTTTTCCCTGAGCTTAGATGAAGGTAAAGAAAGATTGTTTGGTGGTTAATGCAGCCAAGAAATCATTATATAACTTAAAACTTAATCATTAACTTACTATTTAATCATTATATAACTTAAAACTTAATTATTAACTTACTATTTAATCATCGTATAACTTTATACTTAATAATTAACTTACTATTTAAGCATCGTATAACTTAATACTTAATAATTAACTTAATACTTAATCATTATATAACTTTATACTTAATTATTAACTTACTAATTAATCATCGTAAAACGTAATACTTAATCATTAACTTACTATTTAATCATTATATAACTTAATACTTAATTATTAACTTAATATTCAATCATCGTATAACTTAATGTGTTCGTGTCCTTTACATGATCAAAAAGAAATCAACATTCAGGTTCGTCAGTAAGGAATATAATTTTATAAACAAACAGTTCCTACCGAGTGTAATGACCGAATATGATGTAGTTTGATTAGTGTAAAATTGTAAATGTAAACCCGAAGCACCATGTAGGAAATATAATTATAAGATAAGTGAAAAGTGCTATCATATATTTAACCTTATACGTGAGCACCTACCTTCATTTTCCTCTCAACAGCAATAAAAATGTTGTGCATATATACGGCGAAAAGGTGAAGATGTTTACTATTAAGAGGGTATTTTATTTTTGTTACATTGGAGTGCCTTGATTCCTCCAAAGTATGTCATTAAATAAGACCACAGATGAAACAAAAATATGTATGTTCTGTTGCTTGGATTAGTTTGGAGGAATCAGTCGCTTCAGATTTACCAACACTGTAATATTGGAGGAATCAGTCGCTTCAGATTTACCAACACTTTAATATACTCCCTTAAGGCGTGGAACTCTGACTCATCTCCAATACCAGTTTTAATATCTGAGAAACTCATATTTATCAAAGCCCGTATGTATCTACAGCCATGAGTAAAAGTTCTCTGTTGCTTACCCCAGGCGATGTTATTTTTCTAGAGTTCAACACGTATGTAAATATAATATAGTTGGTTCTCAGTCCACCACTTTATGTCGGAGGATGGAGGACTAATAAGGAAAGTGCCTTTAGAGGTTATAGGTGGAGTTGTAGAAGTGTTATATGAAAGCGAATATGTAGCGTCTTTCAAGCATTCTTGCCGGGTTTGCCTATTTAGATCAAAGGGTAATATATAAACTTTCTAGATGGAAATTAGATTGAAATACACCATATGTAACATTTAACTTTTCGGTCGTATATACTGTACCTATATTTCTCTGTACTACCTATATAATTATAGAGGTGAATTTGTCTTTAGTGTACCAGTATTATTATTATTATGTTCCCGGTGGGTATAGGAGAGATGGTAACACTACAGGAGAGTTGGTAACACTTTCTCCCAAGACTGTAAGAGATTGGACCAAGGGGGAGCAGCAGAGGAGGTGAAGGGAGGGAGGGATGTGAACCACTATTAGTTTGCAATGTATACAGACAAGGGATTAAGGTTGGGGGCGTCTTCAATCTGTTGACACTGAGGCGTTGGTGTGGTTGGTGGTGTGTTGACCCAGAGGCCAGCCCGTGTCACCACCACAAACACCAACACAGCCATCTATATAACCACGTCTTAAAGGGCAGTATTACAGGGTTCATAAATATGGAGCTACTGATTCCTCCATACTATTCCAGACGATAGGTCACCATTATATTTTTCCTTTGGGTTTGTTTTCTGGCATACTTGGGAAGAATCATGGCACTCCAATGTACCAAAAAAAAATTACCATCTTAAGGGGAGTATTACAGTGTTGATAAATATGGAGCTACTGATTCCTCCAAACTATTCCAAGCAACAGAATATAATTATTTTTGTTCATATGGTCCTGTTTCCTGGCAGTCATTGGAGGAATCAAGGCACTCCAATGCACCAAAAGTGTATTACTCTCTTAACATCTCACCAAAGATATGAGTAGTAATAGAGTTTTGGGTTCTAACTTTAGGGGCCATGATATACGGAACTTTATAATATTTTTTTTTGTTTCTGCCTCATTATTGTAATTGCCATAATCAAGCTTAAATTTAATATCTCGGGTCAAATAATTGGACCAACACCAGATGATTTACAATGTTACTGAAAACCCCTCATCGTTCAAGAGTCAAAGGAAGGGAACAACAAGTAAAACCACAATCAAATATCCACCAACACTCTCCTTCTGTCGTAGTAAATATCCACCAACACTCTCCTTCTATCGTAGTAAATATCTTGGTAATAAAGAACAACATGTGTATGGATTTGCAGCACCTCATAATAATAATAATTGAGGGGGTTGAGTTGACGTCAGGTGTACAACATTTGATTATATGTTGATATGATACTGATTTATTTGTACAATGGAAGGAAAGTGTCGGTGGATATTTGATTTTTGTGGCTGTACCAGGTCAACTTTCCTTTACTTACCTGGTGTCGTGGTCGAATTTTCATGTAGGAGGGAAGCAAAGATTTCTCTCGTTCCTAAATATGAACAAAGTATACATTTCCCAAGTTTGAATTCAGTATAATTATTTTCCATGTATAAACTATAAGTGTGACCAAATAATATACCAAGTACATTTTCCAAGTATATTATTATAAACCATGTATGTATATTTCCATTGATGATGATGATATTTCCATTTTCAAACAACAACAACAACAACAACGGATGGCTTCTGGTATTTAGACGGGTATCACAATTTTACTCTGACAAACCTCACATGCAGGGCTATATAACACCGTCGTATAACCTCACCCCCCTCACCCCCTCACCCCTCCTTCGTCCATAATTTTAGGGAGTTATTTGGTGCATGTGTAGATTTTTTTAGTCTATACTTAACCCACGAAACACTACAACAAAATAGATTCCATATTTGCATTTTGAGGTTTTCTGTTTTCTGGCATATATTGGAGGAAGTCAGTAGCCCCTCCCCCCTCAAAAAAAAAAAAAAAAAAAAAAAAAAAACTAATACTAAAAAATCATAAAAAAATTAATAATAAAATAAATAAATAAATGGGTGTAAACCAATGATAAACCTTTATTAATGTTTTTGTTTTATCATAATCTTCACGTGTTGTATCGTCTGGTGTTGGTGTTCTCATAATTATATATACTACCAAAGCTGATGGCTGGCTGGCTGGCTGGCTGGGTTGGGCACCATTTTGTTTTTCTCTGCTTGTTCTGATTTAAAGGTGAACTGACATTTTGCGTGTGGAAGGAAGGACTTGTCAACACGAGGCATTAACACTTTGTAGTTACATGCAGTTCGTCTCGGTGATTAAGGATTAGTCGCGCGTAATTAAAATATTGAAGATTAAATTGTTATTAGATTCGATGCATGTTATGGTGGGCAAATGGACTTGGTACTAAAGCTAAATAATACATTACTTAATTCAATACCTAACCAAACCAAACTGAAGCTTACCTAACTTAACTTAATACTTAACCAAACGTTGCCTTTCCTAACTTAACCTAACCTAACCAAACGTAACCTTACCTAACTTAATCGAATACCTAACCAAACCTAACCAAACTTAACTTAGCCTAACCTAACCTGATACCTGTGTCAAAATGTCATCTTCAGTTCTATCTTATGTTTTGTCTCCTAAAAATGATAAACTGAACTCATTCGTGGGATGGCCAGTTCACTTTTCTGTATCGTCTTGCGTTAGCTAAAATAAATCTCTTAAGTGGAGATTTTCTTGTTGGTAAATTGGAAGGCTATTGATTCCTCCTCACTATACCAGAAAACAGACGCCCTCTATGGTACTGTACTAATAGGGGATCTGTTTCGTGGCATAGTTTGGAGGAGTTAAGAGACCTTCCAATTTACTAATAAAAGAATCTTCCTTTAATTAACTGCGTCCAGAGAGTGTTAGTGTTACATCTACAGTATGTGTCCACTTATAGGTATTGAGGTCATAAAGTTTCATCTGATTGGTTATAAAACTATCTTATTCTGTAAAATCCTAGAGGCGAGATTCAGCTTTAGGAGAGATTCATTAGTGCCTCCAATCAAGTAACTGGATAGCAACTGAGTTCATTGTCCTTCGTCGCCTTCATTCCCACCTTAATATTTTGTTTCTTAGCAACCTGTGGGGAACGTGTCTCCCTGGTGGCCGAGGTGACAACTAACCATGTAAACACCGCTAAGTGAGCTGCCCTTAGTAACATCTTGACCTACACCTGAATAATGATATCATGGTAAATGTGTGAACCTTTGAGGGAAAGTGAAAGATTATTTTGATATCGAATTGCATAGTTGTCAAAATTTAAGGTGAAGAAATATTTGGTTTGGGCGTGTGATTGTAAAAGTGAAACAAAATCAGCTCCATAATTGGTTACATATTGTGTCTCAGTCTATAAAGGAACCAAATAGATCGTTGCAGTTTTGACGGGGCATTTGTAGATAGATGTGTTTGGAATTTACAGACATATATAGTTTAGGTAATAGTGGCAATACTTTACGTCCCTCTCCGTCCTTGTCTTACGGCTCGATTCCTATGTTGTGACGAGACTATATACTTATGACAGAGGAAGGAAAAGAAAATCGAGAGTTAAGAGGGTGCGGGAATAGGGGGACAGGCTTAGGGTTTTGGGGGGTGCGGGACTCCAGCCCGTCTCCAGGTATACATAACCCAGAGCAACGAGGCCAGATGTATAATATATATGTGTTTTGGTCTATGGGAACTGTGCACTAAATGGATCAATTGTTACACAGAAGGCAAAGGAAAAATGCGTTGAGGATATGTGACCTTGTTGAGATTTTTTTGTTTTTTGTATTCTTGTATATATAATTTCTTTCCCTGCAGTTAATAATGACGATATGTAATACTGTTGGTTACACATTTCCTAGGGTTACTACCGTACTACTACTACATAGTTTTTTAAATAATACCCTTGACAAATTATAGACCATAGAATGTGTATAAAACTGTATGTGTGTTCCAGTGAGTAAATATAATATACACACCTTCATAATTTCAGAAAATACTGTACTTTACTTACTTATTTTTTCACAATAGTTCTCGTAGTACTATAAATATAATACACGAGTAGAGGAGTAAACCATTTATATATACATAGCCTTGTACCGGTGAAATAATAATAATAATAATATAATAATGGTCGTTTATACGCACTACACCCGTGAGCACATTTTCATAATTTTAATCTTATTCTGAGTGTTTGGGTTCACGGCACCTGCTGGCCTCGGTATAGTAAAAGGCCAGTTCCAGGAAGGCGAGGAATGAGGCGCCGCGTTCTCAAATGCTTTTAATTTCTTAGCTCATGTTCACCGTCTTAATAATCTTAAGTGAATAGGGTAAAAGGAAGAGAATATTTCGTTCGCCTGGCTATATAATGTGAAGCGGCAAAGAGGAATATTAATATTATTAATGTTGTCGCTCTCTCTTTTTAGTTTTATTAGTACGAATGGTTTTATGTTGTATGCGGTACTCTTTTACACACACACACACACGAATGGTTATATAATATGTTGCACGGTACTTTTTCACACATACACACAAACACAATCGAATGGTTATATATTTTTATGCAAGGTACTCTTTTTCACACACACACACACACACACATGTATTGTGTGACGTGCAGAAATATACTTGTTCAATTTTGGTTAAGTCTGATTTATATTACCATTCATATATTAGGACTAATCACTTCAAAAAGTATTCCTGAAATAGGATACTAAAGTTTGTGTAAATATGCAATCATGTTAGTGGCGTTTATAAATAAGGTGTCGTCATCTAGTGGAGTAGAAAAGAAACAACCAACATCACCACGAAGCTCCACTGTCTTATCTGGTGCGACACTCAATAATCTGGGGGCCTCGTAAGAGTCACCCGCTACGACAACATACAGTCCCGAGGTTGAGGTTAAAAAAAATGAATCTTTCGAACTACATAATTAAAGGGGTATTATACTTTTGCTAAATTAGAGCGCCTTGATTCCTCCAAAGTATCCCAGTCGACAGGATCAGGTTGACAATAATAATGGTGACCTGTTGCTTGGAATAGGTTGGAGGAATCAATTGCACCAGATTTACCAACACTGTATAATTATATACTAAACCCCCTTAAGGTATACGTAAGTTCCTCGTGAGCAGAACATTGGCCTTTGTTACCCTCAGACGTCTTGTAAATTAGTACCCCGTCGACTACCAACCCATCACTGTAATTATTATTTTCATTTTTGTTTTCCTTTTAATTTAGCATACAACTCTACGGACTCGAAATGCCGTGTTTCACATTTACTAATCAGGGTAATGAATGTTGCCGAGAGTGGAAGGTGTGTGTGTGTGTGTGTGTGTGTGTGTGTGTGGTGGTGGTGAGGAATGTGGATTGGACTAGTGGGTGGGAAGGTATATAGGTGGAGAGTTGATGGGAGTGTTGGTGATATGGATGAAGGTATGTGGAAGGTGTGTGTGAGGGGTGTGGAGGTGGAATAAATGCATGTAAGGGATGAGGGTGAAGGAAAGCAGAGATGGGATGGAATAGTGGAGAAGAGGGAAAGTGGAAGTGGAATGGAAGAAAAGAGAAAGAGTGGTGGAGGTGAAATAATTATAGGACGTTTCAATTTATGCATTTTTCGAAAGATTTCTGTCAACGAAAACTGTAGGAAGAGGAATATGTAAAGGAAACTCCAACACACACACACACACACACACACACACACACACACACACACACACACACACACACACACACACACACACACACACACACAGAAATACACAAGGGAAAGCAGCAAATAGGAATTAAAATAAGAAGAGAAAGATCGAAAATAAAAGAATTAAGAAAAAAAAAAGCTAGGAAGACTCGAGTCGGAGCGAGAAAAAAACACAACACGAGGGACAAAGAAGTAAAGAGAACAGAAGGTGACCCAACCCGACCACTAGTTTGACCCTGACCTTTAATATGGTAGCCCTTGAAGGAGAGGAGAGGGCCTTTTTATCCCATATGAGACAGACAGAAAGTAGTAATAATAGTAGTAGTAGTAGTAGTAGTAGTAGTTGTAGTAGTAGTAGTAGTAGTAGTTGTAGTAGTAGTAGTAGTAGTAGTTGTAGTAGTAGTAGTAGTAGTAGTAGTAGCGCCCTCCTGTAACCCTTTGTTGACTGTCATATACGTAATGGATATGTAACGCCAATATACTGTAAGAAGAAAATGTAACGAGGGTGGAGGGGAAGTATATATTTACCATTATATCTCTCTCATATATATGTAATAGCCTACCTCAAGACAGACATTAAGGAGACAAACTCTCTCTCTCTCTCTCTCTCTCTCTCTCTCTCTCTCTCTCTCTCTCTCTCTCTCTCTCTCTCTCTATCTCTCTCTCCCCAGGATGTTGGTATTATATCAAAGAAGGTGTATATAACCCATAGATTTCTGGCGTCACTTTCCTTCCGTGTCGCCGGCGGATTCAGAGGAGGAAACATAATAATGTTGTTGAGGGAATAATAATAAAAGATTCTAGACCATAAAAATTTATATTTGAGCTGACTTTTATTTGTTTTTATTAGGTTTAGTCGATGCTTGTTTTTATATGAGTCGATTACGTATTATTTATTACAGATTTGGCTGATTATTTGTGTCTCCCAAACTAATAATAATAATAATAATAACAATGAAAACACTGATAAAGTAGTAGGTAATTTATTTAGTATAATTATTATTTGGTGTGGTTATTGGATATTTAATTTGCCCACTGGAGACTTTTTCCCTTTAGTAATTATAACCTAAAACAATTCTATGACCATGGAGGTATAAAGGGTATAGGCCTATATAGGGAGGGTGGGCCTATATACCTCCATGTCTAGGACCGTGTGTTGATGAGGAGGGGGTAGGGTAGTTCAGTGTTGATAAATATGAAGTAACTGATTCTCCACCACCCTCTAATATATTCCAAACAACAGGCCAATGTTATTTTTGTTAATCTGGTCCTGTTTCCTGGAATAATTTGGAACACACAGTAGGAAAATGGTTGAGTCTGGTCCTCACCTCACCGGAGCATCCACAGTCAGATTTTTTTTTTTTTTTTCACTATTTCTTATTCATCTTCTCCGTCACGTGTTTATATTTAAGCGCTTTTAATGTACAGTAGCCAACGTAGTAGAGACTGTGATTTGAGATTATAGACTTGAGGATACATAATCGCTCCACTCGTAGGTGTCTGAACCCTATTAATTTTCAGTGTAACAGAAAAAAACTGAGTTTCAAGCATTCAGTAATATATCGCAGGTGAAAATAATAATTATTATTATTATTGTTATTATTATTATTATTATTGTTATTATTATTATTATTATTATTATTATTTTTATTATTATTATTATTATTATTATTATATTTGGCATTCACGAGAGTTTTCGGAAACTGAAGACTATTTTGGAGATTACCTTCATTAATGTTTTACCAAAGTAGTTTCAATGAACTTTGTAGGTCTTACGAAAATACTGTACGTACCCAAAGACTTACAAAATAGTGTCCCATTAGCATAGTTTTAAGAATCACCGGACATTCTTCTCACCCTCATGTAACCAGACCTTCTGAAGGACATTATCAAGTATTGGTAGGTGGTGGCTGTGATGGTGAGGAATGGTGATGGTGGTGATGATGGTGGTGGTGGTGAGAAAAGTAATGGTGGTGATATAATTATATTCAATGAGGACTATTTGGTGGTGATGGTGGTGAGGGGTAAGGGCTGGAATAGTGATGAGGGGTGGGAGGAGTAAAGATCTGGTGGTGGTGATGGTAGTGGTGATGGGGGCTGGAATAACGCCTCATGGGTTCTGGAAGGGATGGTCGGGGGGAGGGCTGGAGGCAGGAAGGAGCGTGTCGTGTGTCATGGGCAGGGCAGGGCAGGGCAGGACCACCGCAGGACACAGTGGTGGCTACCGTCAGACAGCCTCACTCACTACACACACTTTTTTTTAAGACACCATGAATATACAATTAAGTTTTTATCATACCCTTTAAATTTATATACCTTACATTATAAAAAATATGATCGATGACGTGAAAATGGCTGAAGGTTCAACTCAATGAAGCTTATAATACATTTGTTTACGCAAAGATAATATAGTATAGTATATTGTTCACTATTCCTTACCATTCCTCATTCCTATAGACACATTTGGAAGGCAATGAGATGATGTTTAACCAATGGAAGACCGCGTTTAGAAGGAAAAGATAAAATATGTATATATACCCGGTACTAAAAAATACTATCAACACAAATGTTAGGTTGTATTGGGATTGTAACATAACAGAAAAGGTTAAAGTAACACCCAATTCCAAGTAGCCTATAGGTAGACGGAAAATGCAACAGTGCAACATAGAGACCTTAATAATTTTACGGTTGATTCCTAACAACTGCAATAAGGAATATGAAAATAAGATAAAAGTCCGGTTATAACAGACACATGCTTATGGAGTCCGGTTATTACAGATACGGGATTGTGGAGTCCGGTTATTACAGATACGGGATTGTGGAGTCCGGTTATTACAGATACGGGATTGTGGAGTCCGGTTATTACAGATACGGGATTGTGGAGTCCGGTTATTACAGATACGGGATTGTGGAGTCCGGTTATTACAGATACGTGATTGTGGAGTCCGGATGTGATTGATGTTTATAGAGGCTTGATTGTGTGGTTGTGTGTTCGTGTGTTAGTGTGTTTTTAGTATACGTGCGTCACACTTGAGGATTTTTTTTTTTTTTTTTTTTTGATGGGTGTGTTTTGTGTTATGTGTTATTGAAAGTGTAAGGAAAGGAAGGAACAGTAATGAAAAAGTTTACGGGAAGAGAAAGAGAGAGAGAGAGAGAGAGAGAGAGAGAGAGAGAGAGAGAGAGAGAGAGAGAAGCACAGACACACACACACACACAGATAGAAAAATATAGCCCTGATGGTGAAAGACAGACAGCCCCGTGAAGAAGTATAAAAATGTTGTTGAAAGTATATACTATACATCCAAAACATCAAAGTGAGGAGGAGATGAGAAGTGGAGGCTCAAAGGCATTCATTGACTTGTGGAGGAAAGGAGAGAGGGAGGGAGGAAGGGAGGGAGGGAGAGAGAGATGGAGAAGTGGAGGGGAAGATAGGAGGGAGAGAGAGAGAAGTGGAGGTGAAGATAGAAGGTAAGGTATAGGTGGGTGGGTGTGGGTGGAGGTGGAGGGAGAAAGGTGATGATGGAGAGAGAGAGAGAGAGAGATTGAGAGATAATTAATGGAGGTGATGTAAATATAATGATGAAGAAGGTTGGTTGGTTGGTTGGTTGGTAGTGGTGGTGGAGGGAAAGAGAGGAGAGAAAGTATTTAAGTGGAGTTGGGAGAGACGGTTACGTGAGAAGCCATATAATTGTGAAGCTAACCCCCCCCCCCCCCACCCCCCCTCACTCTCAACCCCCCTCCCTACACACACCCCACCCCCTACACCCTCCCTACACCTCCCACCCCCTACCCCCTTCATACACCCCTACCCCCTTCCCTACACCCTTCCACCCATTCTCTTTATCTCTCTCTCTCTCTCTCTCTCTCTCTCTCTCTCTCTCTCTCTCTCTCTCTCTCTCTCTCTCTCTCTCTCACTCTCTCTCTCTCTCACTCTCTCTTTCTCTCTCTCTCTCTCTCTCTCATATCGGTAGAGTGAGTGGAGTAGGCTGAGTTAGGAGAGCAAATAAGGGAAGAAGCTAAACAAGGAGAGAAAATATGGAGAAAAACTAAAGGAGAAAAACATGGAAAAAAGGTAAAGGAAAGAATATGTAGTAAAATTAAAAAACTAAGACAAAGAATATATGGCAAAAAAGCTAAAGGAAAGAAAATATGAAAAAAAAATAAAGGGAGGATGATATGGAAAAAAGCAATAGTCAAGAAAGTATATTAAAAAAAAAAAAGCTAACCTATAATTATCATAGTGGAATTGGTAAAAAAAAACACTATCATCAAATTTTACATATCCTCAATCACTATAATCAGTTTTAGTCATCCTTCAAACACCATCATCAATTTTTAGACAACCTCAAAAACATTATCGGATTTTATACATCCCAAAAATACTATTATCAGTTTTTAGACAACCTCAAAAATATTATCAGATTTTATACATCATCAAAAAAAACCCACTATCATCAGTTTTTATACATCCCAAAAATATTATCAAATTTTATACATCATAAAAAAAACCCACTATCATCAATTTTTAGACAACCTCAAAAACATTATCAGATTTTATACATCATCAAAAAAACCACTATCATCAATTTTTATACATCACCAAAACACTATTATTATCATCATCTTGTGGAGTGACTATTATCGGGTATTTGATAGTCGTATAGTCATTTACAAACCCCAGAACCAAACTCAAAAGGAAGAGAAATGCCGATATATAAATTTCATCGAATTTTATGCTTTGGGTCGCGCCTACGTGTTTGTGGATTTGGCTATAGGAAGTAGGAATACGGACTCTAGAAAGTTATAATTATACAGCTGATGTCCAGTGGCGAATCCTCAAAAAAAAAAAAAAAAAAAAAAAATTGATGATTATTACGTGAGGTGTTTATAGCGGTGATGGTGGGCAGGTGTAGCGATGATGATATGAAAGTAAGGCAGGTGTAGCGATAATGGTATGATGGTGAAGCAGGTGTGTAGTGGAGATGGTATGATGTTAGGACAGGTGTAGCTATAATGGTATAATATTAAAACAGGTGTAACGATAATGGTCTGAAAGCTAGACAGGTGTAGCGGTAATGATATAAAATTGATGATGTGAGAGATGTAGCGGCGTTCAAATAATTCTCCGCCAGGGTTTAATATTTATTATGATAAGTGATGAATGTATATGATAAGTGCATATTATAAGTGATGAATGTATGTGTGTATATGTTAAGTGATGAAAAAAAAAAAAAAAAAAAATTGTGTATATTATAAGTGATTAATGTATGTGTGTATATTATAAGTGATGAATGTATGTGTGTATATGTTAAGTGATGAATGTATGTGTGTATATAGCGGTGATTATAATATGGTACAGTGAGTATAACGCTGACCACGGGACCATCTGAGGAATGTAGCGGTGATTATAAAATGCTTCGATGATTTAGCGGTGATAACGTGAGATTTTAATTATTGTGACGGTGGTAACTTATTAGTGCTTTAGTGATAGAAGTATATTGGTGACTTTATCATAGTTAGTTGATGTGGTTTGATAAGTGTATATAGCGGTAATTAGCTGATAGTTCAGTATATTATATGATGGTATAATATTCACGTTTATCAATAAGTGTAACACATAGTTTGATTAATATAGAGGTAATTAACTGATAGCTTAATTAGTATAGAGGTAATATTAACCTTTTTCTGTAAGTGTAGCTGTAATATTCAGGTGCATCGGTGAATTTAGCGGTAATCGTAAAGAAATTACCTCAGTGTACCTGTAAATTATAAAATACCGTTGTTCGTTTACCATACTACAAACAACACGCTACGATATTATCTAAAACTACATGGACTAACGCTAGACGATTTTATATGACGAAAAAAAAAACGAACCCGTCGTCTCGTAAAACACGGAGGTTAATAATAATTATCGTGAATGAGAGATGTCAATAAAAAGGCTTCTGAAGGTCCCGGTGTGATGTGCTGGTGTAAACATTCCCATAAAATACAAATTAACTTCGTGTCGTGAATTCTGGTGTAAACATAATAAATTCTGGTCAAGGAAGGACTGGCCAACCATATATATATATTTTATTATTATTATATTATACGTTACTATTGTCTGTGGAGATGGCGGCTTTCATTATTATATTTCATGTATGAGTTATATATATATATATATAATGAATCATCGGACAAGAGAGCGACACGACTTTTGTCCTTGTTTGTACATTCAGTGGGCCTTGTATAAAGTTTCCTGAGGTGTAAGATGATTGTGTATAAGTTGTTTTAATTAAGACTGTTACAGTGGTCAGTATAGGCTAGTCTTGTAAGATTGTTTAAGAGGCTATGGTTATTATTATTATTATTACTATTATTATTATTATTGTTATTATTATTATTATTATTATTATTATTATTATTATTATTATTATTATTATTATTACTATTCTTATTATTGTTATTATTATTATTATTATTATTATTAATAGTAGTAGTAGTAGTAGTAATAGTAGTAGTAGTATTACCGGAGGAGAGAGAGAGAGAGAGAAAGAGAGAGAGAGAGAGAGAGAGAGAGAGAGGGGGCTGGTCCGTGAGAAAGGTCCAACACGGCTCATTGGTACTGGATAAAAAGTGCGTTGGAGAGTGTGTGTTGAGGCCACCCATGTGTGTGTGTGTGTGTGTGTGTGTAGGGGGCTGGCTGACTGAATGGAGGACTATGTGTGTGTGTGTGTGTGTGTTGGGGGCTGGCTGACTGAATGGAGGACTATGTGTGTGTGTGTGTGTGTGTGTGTGTGTAAGGGGCTGACTGACTGAATGGAGAACTGCGTGTTTGGGTGAGTCATGTATGTGTGTGTATGGGTCTGTGTGTGTGTATGGGTTAGTCGTTGTTTCTGTGTGTGTGTGTGTGTGTGTGTGTGTAGAGGGCTGGCTGGCTGACTGAATGGAGGACTGTTTTTATGGGTGAAAAAGGAATGGATGAATGGGTACTTGTATGGATGAGTAAACAAATGAATGCGTGTGTATGAGGCCGAGTGAATGAATGGGATATTGTATAGATGGACGAATGAATGAATGAACGGGTGAGTGAATGAATGAACGGGTGAATGAATGAATGAACGGATGAATGCATGAGTGAATGGGTGAGTGAATGAACGGGTGAATAAATGAATGAACGGTTTAATGAATGAATGAACGGGTGAATAAATGAATGAACGGTTGAATGAATAAATGAACGGGTGAATGAACGAATGAACGGGTGAATGAATAAATTAACGGGTGAATGAATGAATGAACGGATTAATGAATGAATGAACGAATGAATGAATGAATGAATGGATGGTTGGTGAGTGGGTGGGTTGGTTATATGGATGATTGACCGACTGGATGAGGTAGGAAGGGTGGACTGTTATAAGGATAATTGGATGAATGGGTGGGTAAGTGGTTTGTATACATGGGTGAGAGATTCAACAAGTACTCAGTGGGGTTGTGGGTTTTGTGTTGGAGTTAGAGTGAAGATGATGAGGGCAGATTGTAAGTGACTGATGGGACCAATCATTTTTATTATTATATTTCTTTTTTTCAGCCATAGGAGGTTATGTGTTTGGTTCAATTTGTGTGTCTATTGGTCAGTAGGATTATGTCAAAAGTTGAGTGTGAATGTGTGTGTGTGCTATTTTTTTTTTTTTTTTTTTTTTTTTTTTATATTGACAAGTGAGACAATATTTTATTCGCGACTGCACAATACCAAGTTCAATCATTGTACACCTGAGCATCACTGAACACCTGACAAGTTGTTTACTCAGTTAAAGAAAAACCACCATCAACATAATCATTATTGGAAAGTTAATTATTATACAGTTGCCTCTACTCCGACATTTCCCATCTATATATATACCGTTTGTGTGTGTGTGTGTGTGTGTGTATGTATTCCTGTGTGTGTGTGTGTGTGTGTGTGTGTGTGTGTGTATTCCTGTGTGTGTGTGTGTGTGTGTGTGGAGACCAGGAGATAATTTAATATTGTTGGAAGATATAAGGGAGTGAAATTAAGTTATGGATATTATACTTCAACTCTTAATATTGGTGTGCTGTTCTTGTGTTTGATAGGATTGTCTCTGGCATTAACTAGTCTAAGGTATTTTTAATATTATTTAATGGTTATGGAGGTTATGGTGAGGTGTTGGAGAAATAGAAATGAACTTTTAACCCTTGTGAATCAGAAATACTTGTTGAAAAAAAATACAGAAACGAGTAAATATATTGAGAGAGAGAGAGAGAGTGAGAGAGAGAGAGAGAGAGAGTGAGTGAGTGAGTGAGCTGCGTCTGACAGTGGTGGTATGAAAACCGGTTGTGCTCTGACACCAAACATTGTACCTTCCCTCCACCACTGTCACCACCACAACTACCACTATCACTACCATCATCACTACAACCAGTACTACAACAATTACTTCCCGTCATCACCACAACTACCACTATCATTACCATTACAACCTGAATAATTATACCACTGTCATTGATTCTACCACTACCATCACCAATACTACCACTATCACTACCATCATCACTACAACCATTACTACAACAATTACTTCCCGTCATTACCACAGCTACCATTATCATTACCATTACAACCTGATTAACTATACCACTGTCATTGATTCTACCACTACCATCACCACAACTACCACTATCACCAATACAACCTTTATCACTACCATCATCACTACTACCGTTACTAGTTCAATCACCTCCCTCATTATCACAACTACCACTGTCACCACTACCATTACCAATTACTACTTCAACTTCCTCCACAACCATTACAACTACCACTACCACCATCACAACATTACAACCACTACCAATACTATACCTTCATTGTGGTAGGTAATGACAGTGTGGTAGACTGCTGAACAAACGGACTTAAGATTAAGTTCAAAACAAACTCTTTATTATTATTATTATTATTATTATTATTATTATTTATGTTTTTTTTTTTTTTTTTTTTTTTTTTTGAGGGGGTGATCTGATGGTTTAAGCTTTTCTTCGTAATAAAAAAAAAATTACCCTTGCATCACCAACACGTCATGAAAATATTCTCCTTTATCATTACTAACTTAATTAAATCATTGAAGGTGCCCAATTAACCATATTCAGAGATGCTGTATTAAATGCCAGTATAGTTATGGTATACTCTAGTTTCTAAATAGTGACGTGTATACATAAGTTGTCGTCATGAAATAGTGAGATAATGAGAAGCAACCAATACCATGAAACACTTATATATAGTCCCAAGGTTGAGTGACATATAATAATAATAATAATAAAAAACAATACATTCGAGTCTTCATTTTATAGTAATAAAAAGCAACCAATATCATGAAACACTTATAATAGTCCCAAGGTTGAGTGAGATATAATAATAATAATAATAATAATAATAATAATAATAATAATAATAATAAACAATGATTCTTACTATTATCCATTATACTACATCACTGCATTTAAACTTCCATTAATTAAAGGGATAATATTCTCTTGTTGGTGAATTGGATATATATATATGTCTCTGTCGATTCCTCCAGAAAATATGACTAGAAAAAAACGACCATAATGTTAGTAATAGGGGATCTGTTTTGTGGGATATATAGTTTGGAGGAATCGTAAGACCTTCCAATTCACCGGTTACTATATACAAACAATAGTATCAAACTTAAGAAATCCCCGCATATTAAAAAAAAAATTGTCTCCTGGTATTTAATTTTGTTTACTGAATTCATAGTATAGTGAAACAAAACCACTTTATTGTTTCTACTTTTGTCAATACCTCTACCTCTAAGTTTATGAGGGGGATCATCGCAAGTAAAATGTTTTCTCACTCTCACACACACACGCACACGAGCAGATAAATGTAAAGATGGTGATCAGCTAATAGATAAAATAACACACTCTCTCTCTCTCTCTCTCTCTCTCTCTCTCTCTCTCCAGCTGGCATACAGGAAATTCCAACTATTGTCCCGAGTGAAGAATGCTACCCACCCACCTACACCTACCGAGTGAGTGAGTGAGTGAGTTGGTGGCCTCACTTATCCTTAAACCTCTCTGGCCTCTTATCAGTTAGTTAGGTAAAAGATAACAAGCCGGACATGACAACTGTTTGAGGCTGAGTTTTAAGAGGAGGAGGAGGAGGAGGAGAAAGAGGAGGAATAGTAAGAGATGGATGTAGAAAAGAAGGAGAAGAAGAAAGAGGAGTAGGAAGTGATTGAGAAAGATGATGGTGATGATGAGGAGGAGGAAGAGGAGAAGGTGAAGGAATTGATGAAGGGAAAGAGAGGAAGAGAAGTAACATAGGTTCCGTGACTTACATTTCCATCCTTGTTATTTTCTGATATTTGTTGTGGAAATCTGTATAATTATGAAGTAAAGATGAAAGTTTATGTCGAGTGATTGCCGAAGATATTTACTGTATTATTTTGTAGTTACATGTGTTTTTAGTAGCAGTAAGTTGAAGAATATAATAAACTGATATGAAATTCTGTACAATATGTGTGTGAATAAAATAATGAAGCTTCATATTGTGCTGGAAATATTTGTAGTCTAATATGTGTTTCTCTTTGTTTCCAGGTTGACTGCCAGGCTAACCACAGCATATATATTATAGGTGAGTGGAGTTCTTTCTGTATCTCCCATAATTTATGACTTTTGGGACCAACAAGTGTGAAAATATAGTCATCAGAAAGCAGTTACTAAACGATATAATGTAATCCACTTTGATGAAAACAGTATTGATCAAAATTACAGTTAGTATGTAGCCACAATCAAATAAATCCATATCATATCAAAATATAATCATACTACACTTTACGTCAACTCAACCCCCTCAATTAGTATGAGGTGATGCAAAATCATAAACGTGTTGTCTTCTATTACCAAGATATTTACTACGATGGAAGGAAAGTGTTGGTGGATATAATATTATGATCGTGGCTGTACTATCTGCATTTCCACATTCACACACACACTGATCATTCCTACACGGACAACAGAAATTTTATGCTTCATCTGGAAATTCATCATACCCATCTAATTTATCGGACAGTTTTCTGAATATAGCTTTTATCGCTGCAGTATACGATTTCTTTCTGTAAACGTGATATTGAAGTGTAATAGCCTAGTTGTTGTTGTATTTGTATATTATCTGGAGTTTAGATTTAGACTCCTACTACTACTACTACTACTACTACTACTACTACTACTACTACTACTACTACTACTACTACTACTACTACTACTACTACTGTTCGCTCCTCTATTTCCTCCCCTTTCCAAACCTTCTCACATATTTCCTCCTCTCTTTTCTCTCCGTCCATCCTGTCCCCTCCCCCTTTCCTCCCCCTCCTACCCACTCCTCCTCCCCCCTCCTACCATCTCACTCAACCCTCTCACTCCCCCCCTTCCTCCTCCTTCCCCCTCTTCACCTTCCCACTCCCCCATTACCCCGTCCTCCTTCCCCCTCATACCTGCCAGACAAGTGGTGGGTGTAGACGGGCGGTTGAGTCGGGTAACAGGAGCTCTGTGCTGATCCCGTGACACACACACACACACACACACATACACACACACACACACGAATATACATGCATAGTGCTGCTCATCATTTGTTGTTGTTGTTAGAGATGAATGAAGTGTACGTTCAAGAACACACACACACACACACACACACACACACACACACACACACACACACACAAATATTAGGTGCACACTGACATATAAATAGAAAAAAAACACAATAAAAACATTGGTAATCATGCAGTGAACACGTCTAATCATTATACTGACTTTTGATGACATAAAAATTGAATATCTACGAATGAGTTTATAGAACATAGAAATGGTCTCCTGACAACCAATATTATAAAGATCAAGTGTCTGTTGAATAAATATTACCACTCGTACAGCCTAGAATCACACACACACACACACACACACACACACACCAGGATGAGCTAACTTCACACCTCAATAACGCCAAAGTCATACCAACTACAGAAGTTTGAACCTGAAAAAATAATAAAATATGGGACACACACACACACACACACACACACAGAAACAAGGAGCTACACTGGGACAGGTTAAGGCCGGGAAATCAGATATCACACACACACACACACACACACACACACACACACACACACCGCCTCGTTTCTCCACCCACTTCTTTCCATTGTGTTTTTCTTGGCTTTTAAGTTGGAAGTACATTTTTTTCCACCTACTGGCCTTCTTAGCCGCCTCTCTCTCTCTCTCTCTCTCTCTCTCTCTCTCTCTCTCTCTCTCTCTCTCTCCTCTCTCTCTCTCTCTCCTTTTCTCTCTCTTTTCCTTCCATACCCCACCATCCAGTTTTTCCATTTCCAGTACCCCTAACTAACTATACCCGATCATACCCTCTTCTTTCAAGCCTTCACTCTCACTCTCACTCACACCCACACCCATTTCTCCCCCCCCCCCCTCCCCACCCCCCCAATCGTTCCATACCATACTCTCCCTAACCATCTTTATCTTTATCATCATTAACATTCTCTTTCATTCTCCTCTCCATTTTGTCATATATTACACATGTAGTTCATCTTTACTCTGTTCCCTTTCCAATCTGATCCCTCATCCATTCCTTACTAGCTGTTCCTCACCATCATATAACTTTATCCCATTCTCTCTCTCTCTCTCTCTCTCTCTCTCTCTCTCTCTCTCTCTCTCTCTCTCTCTCTCTCTCTCTCTCTCTCTCTCTCTCTCTCTCTCTCTCTCTCTCTCTCTCTCTCTCTCACCCATCCTGAGCCACCAGTTGTATGATTACCTAGGGATGGAGGGAGGAAGGGAGGGAGCGAATGGTGTGGTGTGATGCAGTGAATGGAAAGACTGGTGGTGGTGGTGGTGGGCAGTCGATATTAGTGGTGGTGGTAGTGTTCTCTCTCTCTCTCTCTCTCTCTCTCTCTCTCTCTCTCTCTCTCTCTCTCTCTCTCTCTCTCTCTCTCTCTACGAAATACGGGCAATATAAGCCATGCTACTAATAACGGACTGACATACAGACGTTCAGACAGAAAGACAGTAGTGAAAAGAGGATCAGACAACAAGACAATGACGCAACGACGTAATGGAAGGAGACAGAATGGCAGACAAACAGACAGACAGACAGACAGACAAATAGACAGACAGACAGACAAATAAACAGACAGGCAGACAAATAGACAGACAGACAGACAAATAGACAGACAGACAGACAAATAGACAGACAGACAGACAAATAAACAGACAGGCAGACAAATAGACAGACAGGCAGACAAATAGACAGACAGACAGACAGACAGACAGACAAATAGACAGACAGGCAGACAAATAGACAGACAGGCAGACAAATAGATAGACAGACAGACTGAGAACATACAGACAGACAAATAAACAGACGGACACATCGACCACTTCGAGGACACCAAGACAGGACAGGACAGGTAGCCTTTAAGTATATGTATGTATGTCCAAAGACCAGAGAACAGATAATTGGACACAGATAGATGTAAAGGTAAATAATATGACTGATGAATAGGGAGATAGATGTAAAGGTAGATATATATAAACAGATAAATAATATGACTGATGAATAGGGAGATAGATGTAAAGGTAGATATATATAAACAGATAAATAATATGACTGATGAATAGGGAGATAGATAGATATTTTTTCTATATTGAGGAAAAATAGAACTGAAGACTTGAGAGAGAAAACGAGTAGAATAAGTCCTAAAGGGGGAAGTACAGTGTTGGCAAATCTGAAGCAACAGATTCCTCCAAACTATTCCAAGCAACAGGACGCCTTTATATTTGTCTATCTGGTCCTGTTTCCTGGCATATTTTGGAGGAATCAAGGCACTCCAATGTACCAAAAGTATACTCTCCCCTTTATCAGGTCTAATGTATACGTGGATACTTTGATAGAGAATAATATTGGCCTATATATATACCAGTACTGTATTTTGACTGGCAGACAAAGAGGTAGATGTATAGATAGATTAGATGGATTTTATTGAAAACAGATGGATATATCACACACACACACACACACACGCGCGCTCGTTTAGTTGTCTGGAAATCGAACCCGTGTGTGGAGGCTTGATTAAGATTGATGTGTGTGTGTGTGCCAACCAATATAGTGTGCCTTTTTTTCTTTTTTATTTTGGCGTGTATACAGTATATGTGTGTCTGTATGTGTATGTGTATATTTTGGGTGGTTGCTACAGTGACGACGACAACAACAACAATACAAATATCAACACTACCAACAACACCACTAAGACCACAAAAAAAACACATCAACAACACCAACAACACCACTAACATCAACAAGACCACAAAAAAAAACCACATCAACAACAACAACAACAACAACAAAAACATCAACAAAAACAACAACAACCAACCAACCTCCCCACAGCATCAAGTGGAACTCTCCAAGACCGCATCTGCTACGCTCTTGAAAGGGAATATAATTGCTATAGAGAAGTGGAAAGAGAGAAAGAGGGGTAGGAGGGGGTGGGAGGAGGAGGAGGAGGTGAGCCTGAATCGAGGGGGAGGGAGGGAGGGAGGGAGGCATGAAGGAAACAAGGAGGGAGAGAGAGAGAGACAGAGAGAGAGGGAGGGTGTGAATGGTGATCTGCAGGAAGTGAAAAATTGGGTGGAAATGAGGAAATGGTGAATGATGGAGAATGGATGGATGGAATGATGATCGGAAAGTGAAAGAGAGAAGAAAAAAAAAATATGGAGGAGGAAGTAAAATACAGGATGAATGGAAGGGTGAAAACAGGAAGGAATGAGGGGAGAAAGAAACATGAGAACAATAAAGTAGTTAGGGACTGAGTGTATAGGATAAAAAGCAAGATATAGGGGAGGGAGCAAAGAGTGGGCAAGGGAGAATGAAGAGAAGGAACAGTACGAGGGAAATTAACTAAAGTTGTTGAATAAAAGGGAACGTTGGTGACGGGAAGGGAAGGAAAAGATTGAGGAGAGGGAAAGAGTTTGAAGGAGAGGGAGGACTAGGGAGAAAGATGAAGGGAATTTCAGAGAACTGAGGAATAAAATGTGTAGTTGAGAGGAGGAAGAGGACGATGGGGAAGGATGGGAGTGTTGTGGGGGAGGGGGGGAAGGGGAAGATGGGAAGGTGTTGTTGGGGGGGAAAGAAAAGAAGGGAAGGTGTTGTAAAAGAAAGGGGAGGGAAAGGTAGTGTCGTATAGGAAAGGATGTGAATTAAGATGTTGTGAAAATGAGGAGGGAGAAAGGGAAGGTATTGATAAAATGAAAATGGAAGTGTTGTGTGGGAAGAAAAGGAAGGGAAGATGTTGTGAAAGCAAAGGTAGGGAAAGAGAGTGTCGTATGAGAAAGAGAAGAAGGAAGGGAGAATTGTAAAGCAGGGTGAGGAAGGAAGTACAAAATATGATATAGTGTGAGGTAAGAGAAGAGAATACATGTGGGGTTAGTTAGGAGAGGAAGAGGAGGAGGAGGAGGAGGAGAACGAGGGGAGTTGTGTGCAAGGAAAAGAGGAAGGAGGGGAATGTTATAAAAGAAGAGGGGAAGGTACACCAGAAAGGAGATATCTTGTGTGTGTGTGTGTGTGTGTGTGTATGTGTGTGTGTGTGTGTGTGTGTGTGTGTGTGTAAGGGGGGAGCATGGACCCCTCCCAGCACACACTTGACTCGGTTCACTCCTTCATCCTTCCTGGCTTATCATCATCACCCAACCACGTCCCCAGCTCGTCTCTCCCCCTCGCTCCTCTCTCCCCCTCGCTCCTCTCTCCCCCTCGCTCCTCTCCCTTCTCTCCTCTCTCTCTTCTCTCCCCTCAACCTCCCCCTCCCTCTCCCAAACTTAACATTTCCCTCACTCAACCTTCACTCCTCTCCCTCTTCCCTCTCTATACCCACTCTCCCTCCTCCCTCTCCCTACTCTCCCATCCTCCACTCTCCCTCCTCCCTCTCCCAGACTCCACATTTCCCTTTACTCACCCCTCACCCCTCTTTAACCCTTCACCCCATATCACCCCATCACTGTTGCTCCCTACTCATTCTCGTCCCCCAACTCACCCATTCCTGTCCCTACCCCCATCACCCCTCATTTTCTCTCATCTCACCCCATCACAGCTACTTACTCTCTCTCTCTCTCTCTCTCTCTCTCTCTCTCTCTCTCTCTCTCTCTCTCTCTCTCTCTCTCTCTCAGTCAGTACCTTGTCGATCTTTTTCCGGCCTCATTTCAGTTCTCTTTCAGTCCACAGCCACTTCTCTTCCGTCCTCTTCCCACCCCAACCTCCTCCTCCTCTTCCCCCTCCTCCAACCTCCTCCTCTTCTCCCTCCCCCTCCCCTTTCCTCCTCCTCCTCCAATCTAGACCCCTCCTCACAGCCAGCTCTTCAACCGAGCTCCCCTTCTCGCTCTTGGAAAAAAAAAAGGATCATAAAGTTATCTACATCATTTTTTTCCTTTCATAAATGTGTATAAAGAAAGTTACATTAATAAATTATTTTGGTTACCCCGAACTCTTGCCGAGGTGGTGTGGTGCCCTGGAGTTTTTATTTTTCTTGAAGACATGTTACGAATTTTTCTAGGTGCTTGTAATATTCAGTAGATGATAAAATAATATTCATACCAGTGTTAATGATATATGTATATGTACAGTACAAGTCGTGGTCAATAATAATCATAATAAGAAGGGTAACTTTAACAATTTGCTGTTTAATGTTTTCATGTTCACATGTAAGGTTATATTTTTAACTAGTGTGTAGCTGCTTGTCGAAAATTAAACGATGATACTTAACCTATTTATTGGAAAGTTTATCAGCTATAAGGAACAGAGCGAAGCTGTCAAAATTTTACGTGAGTTACCCCTATATTTATGATTATTTTTTACCACGACTGTATGTTATGTAAAACGTTTGAGATCACACTCCTCTTTCTTCATCCATATTCTTGTTGTCTCTCTTCTCACCTCCTTGTTCTTGTTGTTACTAAAAGAGTAGAGAAACGGAAAGTTTGTCCCTAAAAGTATGTTCTTGAAAGCAACATCAATAACATTTGTAATACATGCACTCTTTTAGTTGAAATTATATACGGGTTGTCAGTGAGGTATGATCATGTTGCTTAGAGAGAGAGAGAGAGTGTGTACAGTATGTATGTGTGTGTGAGTTTGTGTGTGTGTGTGTGTGTGTGTGTGTTATGGAGGAAGGAACTTCAAGGAAGCCGACAAATCAGAAAATGTGTGTGGCCTCATCAGAGATTAAAAGCAATACTAGAATGAACCCAAATTTCAAAGGTATAATTATTCGTTCATGTTTTCTGTGATTGAGCGATTAAAAATGATCAATGGAAAGAATAATGGAGTGTTTTACAGCGTTCCAAGTGTGTGTGTGTCTGTGTGTGTGTGTGTGTGTGTGTCTGTGTGTGTGTGTGTGTGTGTGTGTGTGTGTGTGTGTGTGTGTGTGTGTGTGTGTGTGTGTGTGTGTGTGTGTGTGTGTGTGTTGTGCGAATCCAGTGAACCCTTTAGTAATTGTGTATTTCTTATGAGTGTGGTGTGCAGCCCTCAACACTGGTAGGGTCAACATTGGGTCATCTGAACTGTTCCCCTTGACTGACGACACATTATAACACAGTCTCCTCTATAGTACAGTTTTATGAACCATGTGTGAATCACTTTGGACTACAATAACTAGAACACATCTATACTGGAAACCACTTGTACGTTAACCAAACCTAACAGCATGATGGATAATATTAGATCAAGCCTTCTGTACAGTCATGAGCCATAATAAGTATCCAGTTTTGTTTCGAATAGTTTGATGGAGTGAGTATTAAACGAGCTACAGCAAGAATGAGACAGGGTAAATGTTGTAATTGGCACGTCAGATGATTCGAAACTTCAACATGAACTGGATATACTTATTATGATTCATGACTGTACACCCCTTCCGTCTCCTATACCTACCTACCAGCAGCGGATTACACTATACTTCCCTGACGTGTGTGTTCCCAGCCCGGGGTTTCAACGCCAGAATTCATTAAAGCTTAAATCTCTGCCTTTTTATTCATCTCGAAATATTTTTCACGGTACAGCGCAGACCTCCCCGTCGAGGCTTCTCACGTTACGGGAATTAAATGGTGTGGTTGGAGGCCTGGGGTGGGTAGTGGGGTGGGTAGGGGGAGTTGACAGAGGGAGGGAGAGAGAGAGAGGTGGCTGAGATTAAGGGGAGGAGCGAGAGAGATTGCTGGAATGAAGGGGTGGAATTGAAGAGAGGTTGCAGGATTGGAAGGAGGGAAGGGAGAGGGGTGACTGGGTTAGAAGGAGGGAAGGGAAAGAGAAGTGGCTGGAGATTGTAGTTTAAGGATAAATTGAGGTGCAGAGGCCAATGTAAGACAGGAACAGATCTAATATAGGGGCTGATGTATGAGATCGAGGGTTGGAATAAAGTCTGTTCTGTGAAGGAAGTATGAACCAGGAAAAAATAATACCCGACCTAAGAAGAATTTACAGTAACAGATCCACCAATCCTTCCGTAGTTGTTTTTGAACGTTGTTTTCTATAATGTATTTTAAAGATTAACAAAAAAGAATTTTGATTAAAGATTTCATAGGAAATATTGTAATGGCAAATTAATAATTATTATTAATATTAATGTTGTGTTCGTTAACTTCAATTTGATCTTTGGATGAAACAAGTCACTGGTATATCCAGATGTAAACAGTAGAAGAGTTTAATATGAACTATGAAATGGGTCATTCTCTACTCTTACTACAGTCTTGGACAAGGAAACCTTCGCATACATAAATATATTTTCTCTTTTCTTCTTTTTTTTTGAGAAAAATTGTTGAATACATTTTTAATTGCTTGTCAGCCTTATAGTCAGATACTGTACTTTGATAGTTGTATATGGTATATTGGGATTCAAGTACTTTAGTGGAAATGCAGACTCGGTGTGTATTTGTGTCTCTGAGTGTGTGTGTGTGTGTGTGTGTGTGTGTAAGTATTTTACAGTGAGGTAGGCCGTAACGCCACCTCCTGTAACCTGAGTGTGTGTGTGTGGGTGAAGTTAAGTCAGCGTGTCTCCGTCTGAGTTCGTCCTGCGTGACACCCTTGGCTATATAAACGCCCTGCCACCTTCCTAACCCTGCCACACCCTGCCGTACTTCACCTCGTTCGGTACCTGTGTTCTGTCTGTCTGCTCCCTGTGTCACCTTGTTGCCTCTCCTCGTTGTGGAGACGTCCTCCTTCCTATAGTCACTTCGCGTCCACTTTATATTGCCACTTGACTGATCGCCACTCACTTTGCGTTCTGTCCTCACCTGGCGTCTTGTTCCCCTGCGTTCTGTGCTTCATCCTGTCCCTTCCCACCCATTCTCCAGTCATCACCATGTCTGTCGCTCCGTCCTGTCCTCAACCTGTGCCCGCATACACAGAAGCTTCTTTACCCACCAACATTCTCATCAAGCCTGATAAAAGCCCAGTGAAGTTTTCACACCAGCCTTTTCACACTGTTTACTTCCATTTACTTCCATGTTGTCGTCGCAAGCTCTTCTGTTTCTCTCATGATATACTTTTATACCTATACAATCTGTAAATATTACTTTTTCAAACTCATTCACTTATTCTTTCCAGCCTTAATGAAATAGGCACTTTACCCTTCATTGCCCTACCCTGCCTTGCCACCCTGTGGTACTTTCACCTTTCATTACCGCTCCCTCCCTGCTAACTATCGTCTCTGGAAACTCCTAAGGACCACACTCAGGTAAGTCAAGCATGTGTGAGATGTGTCCCCGAGTACAGGCAGGAGAATTCACAACACTTGATACATTCTGACTTCCACTGTTTATAGTAGCCGCCATCACCACATCCCAATATTCTACACGATCCTTCATCACAGCAAGTGAAACTTTAGATAGGTTTCATCTGTTACAAACTCACAGCAATTGAATGTGTTTCGGATACTCGCTAAAGATCCAGTCGAAGACAAGGGTCTGTTTACATGGATATGATTCAACTCTGTACTGTAATCTGTATGGAACCTTATATATCGTGGGAATTTATAATGAAGTGATGATTTCCAAAATGTGTATATGTGTTAAGGAGTCGTAAGATGTACCCAAATGTGTCTGTGTGTTAAGGAGACGTAAGATGTACACAACATTGGTAACTTTGTGAGTTCTCGCCCACTATACTTTCCTCATCATCGCTGTCTCTATTTCATCTCCCTCTGTCGTTTCTTCTCCCTCCCCTTTCTTTCCCTCTATTCAACCCTCCTTTCCGCCCCCCCTCCCCCCACTGCCTCCCCACGTGTCTGGAACAAGATGGTGGTCTGGTGGTGGTGGTGGTGGTGGTCGGGGGGGGAGGGGGCGTGAAATCGATCCTAGAGCACACACACATATGGTCCTGCTGTCACCATTCCTTGTCTCACCATGTTGTACAGTGTTGGTAAATCGGAAGCAACTGAATCCTTCAAACTATATTCCAAGCAACAGGCTACCATTATATATATATGTTCATCTTGTCCTGTTTCCTGTCATACTTTAGAAGTTTAGAGTAATCAAGGATCTCTAGTGTTACTAAAAATGTATTACCTCCTGAAGGACAATTATTAATTTCAAGATACGCTGGAACTCTGGTTTATTTGGAGGCAACTACTGTTTTCAAATTTGGAGGCAACTACTATTTTATTTTTACCTCTCTTTTATTTATGTGTAGCATTCTTTTCACCTTTAATGATAAAGGCATATATTTGTTTTAAGTGATATCGTATATGACTTCACCTTTTCTTTATTTTAGTTACATTTTTCTTATATTTATCATAGTTGCCGCCCTTCAGTACATACTCTCTTAATGGTAATATGAAGGGCTACACATTCCTCCAAAATATTCTATAAAACAGATTCCTTACTCGTATCCTGAGGTAACTTGTTTCATGGCTTATTATTGTTTAGAGAACACAGTAACCAATCATCTTTTACCACAAGAAAGAAATATCCCCCTAATTAATTAGTGATAAAAATGTAAAAAACAATAATGACTGCGATCCCTACATCCCTTAATTAAGAACCCTGTGATCGTGTTTGAAAATTGGAGTCTTGTGATTCCTCCTGACCATGCCACGAAACAACAAGCTCCTTCCATGTATAAGTATAGTGTTTCGTGGCAATATTTGAAGGACTCGTTTACCACCAATTTTCTGACTACATCACGGTGCCCCATAATTACTAGCTGTGGTGGTGATGCATGACTTTATAAACCCTTATTATATTCCTGGAGTCGGTCAGCGTCGGGGAATCGCAAAGAGAGTTAATATTTTTTCCCATTTCCTGAGACGACCACAGCGGTGTGTATTATGTAACCACCTATATTTGATATCAGCTCTGGGTACAAGTGTGTGTGTGTGTGTGTGTGTGTGTGTGTGTGTGAGTGTGTGTAATAATAATAATAATAATAATAATAATAATAATAATCGGTTTATTAAATAATAGCAGCAGGGAAGCTGAAAATGTACATGTTACACTAAAACAATAATGTGTGTGTGTGTGTGTGTGTGTGTTTCATTCTAACCCCCTCTACTTCCCCTTGTCTTCCCTCCTTCCCTGTGTGTGTGTCATTCCCTCCCTCCACTGCACTTCCTCTCCCCTTCCTTCCTTCCCTCCCTCCCTCTCCCCTCCCTCCCTTCCTCTCCCTTCTTGATTAAACCCCACACGAGAGTTTTCCCTGACTCCCCCCTCCCCTCACTCTGCCTTCCTCCCCTCTATTCCTTGCCCTCCATACCTTCTCTTACATCAGCAGTACGTTATATAACTTCCCCCTCCATATTTCAGGCCACCACACCAGCCCACCTCTCTCTCTCTCTCTCTCTCTCTCTCTCTCTCTCTCTCTCTCTCTCTCCAGTAGCACGTGCCCTTTACCTTCCCCCAACACGTGCCCCTTACCTATACCTTCCCCCAACACGTATTCCCCCAGCTTCTTTTATTCCTTCACACACACACACACACACACACACACACACACACACACACACACACACACACACACACACACACACACACACACACACACACACACACACTTCTATAACAACAAGAAATACAGTGCTCCCCTCCATACACTTTTTTTTTTTTTTGCTCTCGCTTTCCTTTGTACATACACTCCCCTTCCTCCTCGTCGTTGTTCTCTCATTCTCATCCATTTCTCCTCTTTCATGTCTTCTTCCTCCACATCGTTCATTTCCCATTAGCCAGTTCTTGTGTTCTCTTATTTAATAGAATGCCAAAATGTGACAACTCCTGTGTTTTGTTTACTATATTGCATTGGAGTGTATACAGCTTCGAGTGGACTTGGGCTTCACCTCACATCACACTTTTCAATGAGTGTTCTTAATTAAGGGGAGATTCTTTTGTTTGTTTATACATTAGAAGGCTACTGATTCCTCCTAATTATACCAGAAAACAGACTCCCTCAATGGTACTAATAGGGGATCTTTTTTCTCGCATAGTTTGGAGGAATCAGAGACCTTCCAATTCACCAACAAAATAATCTCCCCTCCACAAACCTCCGGCAATTTGTTATCAGACCCGCGAACATTATCTTAAAAATGATCTTAAAAATATGCACCTAACTATTTATAAAAATACATAATCTTAACTAGATAGATAAATAATCAAACCTTCTTGGCGATGATAAATGCCTCATAACGTTTGTGTATATTCATAAGCAGTTTCATACGACAAAAAAAAAAAAAAAATGATCCGGTCTTCAAGATTTGTTTATAATACGAGTTTTTAAATGGACAAGTGTAACTGAATTTTCGTATGCGACTGTAAAATGATATGTGTAAATGTGAGTGAAAGAGAAACTGCATTTGTAGGCAGCGAAAGGGGAGGAAGTGTGAGAGTGGAAGTGAAGCCTTCTAACACAACACTCTTTGTCATAGTGACGGTGTTTTGGAACTGCTCTGCTGGGGTGTAGTGTAGTGTACTGGTCTGATGTGTAGTGTAATGGTACCGGTCTGATGTGTAGTGTAATGGTACCGGTCTCAAGTGTTGTGTACGGTGGCATTACTGGTATGGGGTGTGGTGTACTGGTCTCGAGATTATGGTGGCAGTACTGGTATGGGGTGAAGTGTACTGGTCTCGGGTGTGTGGTGGTAGTACTGGTATGGGGTTTAGTTGTATTGGTCAAGGGTACATGAGTGGTAGTACTAGTACAAGTATGGGATGTACTACCCTTTGAAATTGCCAGATTTATTCTCTATTTATTAGTAGTACGTTTGAACATCTCAAAATTTATCATACAGTATTTTTTCATTTCTATAATGCCTGAAAATCGAGAGTCTTTAGTAACACCACAACCTTCACAAAATAGTACCAGTGGACAGAAATATTATCATCACACGTTTTCCAGTAGCAATTGATTTTCTGATCTGTGTGTCCTGTTTCTCAGTAAATGGAATGACAAAACGAAACAAGTGTTGAAACTGGTGCCCGTTCTAAGGAGTCCACTCCATGGTTCAAAGTGTGGAGATCCTCTGTAGGCTTTACCATCAACAACATATAATAAACGCTCTTCTAGTTTTTGCCGAGGAAGATCTAAATACGAAGGTGATGCAGGCTCTTCCAATAGACAGAAGGCAGACAAGACCAATAGCTACACACTACACACGGGTATGGTCTTTCGTATTGTTGACATTTGTTGTATCCAGTAATGATGCGGTTTCGTGTCCATGTTTAGCAACTCGCTTACTTCGTTGTTAAACTTTTCCCAGGACCTTCCGCTGATCAGGATATGACCAGTGTGTGTTAGCTCAGAAGGACTGGCCCTCTTGTACAGTCACGAGCCTTAATAAGTATCCAGATGTTGCTGAAGTTTGGAATCATCTGACGTACCAGTGAATAATTTATAACGCTAATTTTGTCTCATATACTTACTATAGCTTGTTTATTACTTCATTAAGCTATTCGCAGCAAACCTAGGGTACATTTTATGCCTCGTGACTGTACGACTCGAGTTACGATGCAAGCTGTCGGTAATATCGTTTTTAAAGTTCGAATCTGAGCTGTGTCACTATGATCTGATAGAGTAATTAATTTAGAGGAAGAAATAAGACCCTAAGATCACCTTCGGCCTGGAAGACTCTGTAGGGAGAGGATAGCTGATCGAATCTGATATAGTAAAGAGGTGTTTGAGAGATATAGTGGTTCTTTCATTTTCTATCTCTCTGTATCTATATATTTATCTCACAACTATCTGTGTATGTCAAATAATGATAATACGGGGACAATGAGTGAGTGAGTGAGAGGTTGATGGTGGTGGTGGTGGTGGTGGTGGGGGGGTTGTGTGGTGGATGGTGGGGGGGGAGGGGTCGTGTGGTGGATGGTGGGGGGGGGGATGGTGTAGGGGGGGGCTCCTGTGTGGCTTCTGAACAAACCCCCATGTGCTTCACCCTCTCTTGGTTCACCCTTGACTCACTGCTGACTCATTTGGCTCACTGCTGACTTACTTGACTCACTGCTGACTCATTTGGCTCACTGCTGACTCATTTGGCTCACTGCTGACTTACTTGACTCACTGCTGACTCATTTGGCTCATATATATATAACTTGATGACGGTTGATGGAAGTTTGAAATAGAAAGTGGAGAAGAGATGCAGTAAGTCTTGTAAGAAAAGAGAAAACATTAGGTAAGGGAAAATGAGGCGAGAAGAAAGAAGGAAGAAAATGAGTAAGAGAATTAGGAGGGGAGGAAAGGAAGACAATTGCTGAGAGAGAGAGAGAGAGAGAGAGAAGAGAGAGAGAGAGAGAGAGAGAGAACTCCCATGTGGCCACTGTAGTCTATACGGCTTCCCACCTCCCCATCCGTGACTGACACACACACACACACACACACACCAAGCCTTGCATTGCCTTACTTGACTCGCCTACATCTAACCCATTGCCTCACACTAAGTCACCCGGATTCACCTAAACCTTCTTTGCCTCACACAAACTCACCTAAACTCGCCTAAACTCACCTAAACTCACCTAAACACTCCCAGTCTAATATTACTATAATTTGACTGGCCTAGATACTGCATACATTTACATTGCCTTACACTAAGTCCCCCTGATTCACCTAAAGTTCTAAACCCATATTTGCCTCACCTAAACTCACCTAATGGCTTTGCTTTACAGGCCTTAACTCACCTTCAAATGTTTCTTCAATTACATAGATATCCCTTGATTCATCTTACAACAACAACAACAGCAAAGACGACATCAACAACAACAACACAACAAAAACCCAATATTTTTTCCCTCGTTGAAGTCAGGTCAAGGTCAGAATGAAAGGTAGAGGAAGTGAATAGGCAGTACTCGTCGTGTAGTATATATATATATAGCCTAGTGGTGGTGGTCATTTGTATAGTGGAGTGGGGAGTCTTATTTGGGTCTCTCTCTCTCTCTCTCTCTCTCTCTCTCTCTCTCTCTCTCTCTCTCTCTCTGTGTGTTTTTTCCCCTAAATACTCTGTTTTCATTAGTTCTTCAGGCAGTAATTCAGGATTAAGTAATTTGTAAGGTTTGCCACTGAATTGAGATTCACTAGACAGACAGACAGACAAACAAACAGACAGACAGACAGACGCCTCTCTCTCTTCCATCAAACAGATAACGCCAGAAAACTAAATCACACTATATATACATACAAAGATCATTATTACCTATGTATTGTGTGGGTCAAACGAACAGGAGAAGGTTAGTATATAAACCTCACACTGAAATTATATATTTATTTCATTGCTGATCATTATACGTATATTTCACTTTGTTGTTGTTTTTCTTTTTATATCCATATGTTTTCTATTTGGGCACGTGTTTTTCCCTTCTCTCCCCCCCAGCCCCGTCTCTCGTTAATTAAGATTACGTAACCAGAGTTCTAGGGAGGACAAAGAATATTTCCCAAAAACTCTCTTCTCTTCTCTTCTCTTGGCCCCCTCAGAGCCTCATAGTCCCCTTAGCTTAGTCTCATCACCTCCTCTTACCCTCCATTCCCCCTACCCTATACCTCTTACCCTCCCATATCTGTGTCCCTTCTCTTCTACCCCCCCACCCCCACCCCTTCCCATAGAACCAGGTTACATAAGAGGACTGGAGGAGGAGGAAGGGGAGGATGGGTCTACACAGAAATATTCCCATCATTCCCCTTGTTTTTATGTTTTTATTTTCCCCTTCCTGTTTCCCATTTATCTTTTCTCCTTCCTTCCTTACTTGCCTCTTTGTTTTTACTCTTGATGATATTTTTCTACTTTCCTTCCTTCCTTTTATTTTCTCTTTCATCTTCATTTCCTACTTCCTTACTTCTTCCTCCTGCTACTTTCTTTTCATTCATTCCTTTCTACACACACACACACACAGCCAGAAGTGTACAAAGTCATCTAGCAGTGTGCACAGAGTGTTAGAAGTGTACAGGGTGATTCAGGAGTACACACAGTCTACCAGAAGTGTACATGTACAGAAGAGGTGTACATAAACAGACAGTCTTGTACACAACGACTCTCATCTCCAGCCAGCAGTACAAATATTGACGTGTACATCAGGGAGTCTCTCTCTCTCTCTCCTCTCTCTCTCTCTTCTCTCTCTCTCTCTCTCTCTCTCTCTCTCTCTCTCTCTCTCTCTCTCTCTCCTCTCTCTCTTCTCTCTCTCCTCTCTCTCTCTCTCTCTCTCTCTCTCTCTCTCTCTCTCATCTCTCTCTCTCTCCTCTCTCTCTCTCTCTCTCCTCTCTCTCTCTCTCTCTTACCACACAAAGTACAGTAACTAAAATACAAGCTATTAAAGACAAGCACAAAACACAACCATACTCCAGTATTTTCTTGCATGATAATAATGTACCGCCTTCCTAAGAATAATATCGACAAATGTAATGCAACCCAACACGACAGATTACACAAAAATTATACACAATAGTTAATTTATTTACAATTTATAAACCGTCAGTATTAGCGAAACGTGTATCTAAGGTCATAATACTTTGTAGAGAATCTGTGCCTTGTTAACAGGATGAAAAACAAACGCACTAGAGAGAGGACCTGCAAGTAAAACAACACACACACAGTTTCTCGGAATGTCAAGGTTTGGGGAGAAGTGGATGGATAGATATGAATAATGTGCAGTACTAGCGTTGTTTCGGTAAGGGTCTGTTTCAGTTTACATCGTCTGAGTTGGTGTGGTACAGTGTATTTTGCAGATAACACACGATGATATAGTGTGACATTTTTTAAGGGGATGGTATATTTTTTTTATACGTTGCAGACTCTTGAATCCTCCAAAGTATCCCAGGAAATATGACCAAATTAACAGAAATAATGATTACCTGTTGCTTGGAATAGTTTCGAGGCATCTGCTGTTTCTCCAGTTTTACAACCACTGTACTACTCCCTAAAGTTCAGTCTGAGTCAACACAGTAGTGGGTAAAGGATACTATGTGTGAGGAAGGGGACGACAAGAACGTGGGTGCATGAGGTGAAGAGTACTAATGAGAGGAGGCACGGGGTATTGGGGGGGTGAGGGAGAGGTGGAGGGACAGAGGTAGGGGGTTGGGGAGGGGTACCAGGGAAAGAGGGGAAGGTGACGTGGGAAGGGGAGGGGTACAGAGGCTTGTAACTCTATCCCAAACGGTTGTCGGG
This sequence comes from Petrolisthes manimaculis, assembly GCA_034508575.1. Lineage (NCBI taxonomy): Eukaryota > Metazoa > Arthropoda > Malacostraca > Decapoda > Porcellanidae > Petrolisthes > Petrolisthes manimaculis. Next base: position 11,363 of record JAWZYT010003548.1, on the reverse strand, counting down.
ATAGCAGGCACTACCACCACTACCACCACCACCACCATCACTTCATCCTCTTCCATCGCTTCCTTAATTAACTCTGTACGGTTATGACGACAAAATCGTGGTGTGTGTCGTAATTTATTATTTGTGAGGCAATATGTGAAAACCAATCAGATGTTCTATTCTTGCGTGACAAACTATGACAATGTAAGACGTATATATACTGTATCCTTTTACCTTTTATTACAAAATTCTTGCATGAATATAATCTAGACTCTGACTTTCTTCATCTTCTCACACATTCCTAACACCTTTCCTTATATATTTTGCTGTCTACTCTTTCTGTCGCACCCCCTTCCTTGACTCTTCCTTCTTTCCATCCTTCACAATTACATCCTTTCTTCCTATCTCTAGTTCCTTCCTCCTGCCGCCATATCAACCTGAGCTAAACATATTGAATGTCTCCGTCCTGACTGACTTTCTCCCTTCACGTCTGTAAACTTGTGTCGTCGGCTGGGGAGGCACATACATACAGGCTGGTTGGTGACATATCCGTACCTGGCGGGGAGGGATGTCCTGGTGGCCTTCCAATATCCTGGCCACGCGATTGAATCTTGTCCTTGTTGTGTGTAAAGTAGAAGAGGCGGTGGATGGGGAGGGGTGAGTTGAGGAGAGAAAGTGGAAATGGTGAATGGTGGATGGGGAGGGGTGAGTTGAGGAGAGAAAGTGGAAATGGTGTGAATGGGGAGGGGTGAGTTGAGGAGAGAAAGTGGAAATGGTGTGGATTGCGAATGGAGGAAACAATATGGGAGAGTTAGGTTGAGGAGGGAACGGGAAGGAAAGGAGAAAGGATAGTTTAGTTAATGTAAAGGAAAGTATATGAAGATGAGAAAGAGAGAGGTGACGGGAGATATAGAGAAGACATTGATTGTTGCTGTATAAAATATAAGACCTGTCCGAATTAAGGTGTAAAAACTGAAAATGTCTGGTTTATACTGTCAAGGATTAGAGAGAGAGAGAGAGAGAGAGAGAGAGAGAGAGAGAGAGTAGAAGGCAAGCAGAGTGAGGTGAGCAAGACAAACAGTGCGGATAAAAGAAGTGAAAGAATTTTGTCCCCGTGTTGACCCAGTAAAGTGTCAGTCAGTGGGAGATGACCTACCACACTGGACACCTGTATTACTGGACACTTGTATCACACTTAGCTTATTACTGGACATCTGAAGGACACATGTATTACTGGTTACCTATAGGACACCTGTATTACTGGATACCTGTACGACTAATATTTTACTGGACACTTGTAAGACACACGTATTACTGGACACCTGCTGGGCATCATTATATAAGATCTCTGCTGGACTATCCTATACCAATTTAATACGGACATCTGTAGTAGGATGGTGAAGAATGAAAAGGAAATTATAGGTTGACCTCTGATGGATTAGATTATAAGAGTGAAGGCAGAATAATGGACTGAAATGGGATGATTTTATGAGACGAAAGGTGAAGTTAGAGTGGACTTAAAGAGATGAGAAGTGGACTGAGAGTGGACGTCTTGTGTTGAGCATGTGGACTTTACTTGTGCTTGAAGATGTGAATTTAACTGGTGGTCACACACACACACACACACACACACACACACACACACACACACACACACACACACAGTAAGTATAATTGTTTTCACCTTTATGTATAGCTTTACGAAGTATAATTATGTATGTTAAGTGTTCATTGCTAACTCCATAATTTTCTTTTCTACCTTCAGAGTCGTGAGCTGACGAAGGAAGAGAGAGATTCTGTTCCTCCAAATACCTTCGTTCTCCTTCTTACCAACTCACCAACGAGGTCAGAAGAGGTGAGTGTTGCGTCTTTTTCTATGTGTGTTGTGGTGTCTGTGTGTGCAGCAATGTGTGTGTGTGTGTTGACGCGTGAGGTGCAGGAAAGAACACTGATTGAATGAATACAGCTGCATGCATGTGTGTTGTTGTGTTGTTATGTATGTCCGTGTGCTAATGTGTTGTTGGAGTATTGCAGGTGGGTAGTAATTTTGGCTCACTATTTTTATTTCTATGATATATTGTAGTAACTTGCAATGGTATACTGTTGTAAGTGGTGCAATATATCTGTGTTGGTGGTTTTTGTTCCGGAGTACTGGGCTAAGGGTATAGGCTATAGATATAGTCGTGTTGTAAGGATATGGAAGCAACCGATCACTCCAGACTAATGTACAGTCGACTGCAGGAATTCGTATACACCACTGTGACATCAAGGGTTCGTAACAACTATAGAACATTTAGTACATTGATTTTTTAATACCAAACTTTCTAGTAATGAATGTTATTTGGGTATTACTTGAATCAGTCGAGTACACTTCATATAATTCTCTCACACAGAACCCACAACTGTTTGTCAACTCGTCAAATTACAACACACAAATTACTCTACACTCCAACACAGAACCCACAACTCTTTACAAGAGCTCACACAAATTAATTCACACAAATTACACAACTTTCCTCCACATAACATAATATATCTATCGGTTTTCTTTCTGATAATCTCTTACCAAACTCAGACATTCATTGTGCCCCTGTAATATAATTGCAGTTGTGATTAATGAATAGTGAGCCTTAGAAACATCCAAGTCATTATCATCTCAACTTACAATTCAAGTGCCTGTGTAATATGTTGTTCTCTCTTACTTGGATAGTTTCAAGTCCCTTCGATATCATTATTTTACAAAGCCACAAAATCTCACACAAAGCTACGGAAATCAAAGTGGTAAAATATCTTGTTTACTAAAATGTCACTATAGGCTATTTTTCTCTCTGTTCCATGTACAGATTTAATTATTTGGCTCAAAAATGGTCTTAGCTAATTCTTGTACTGATAACATATACAGGTAGGCTACAGGAGAAACATTTCTGAATTTACCGTGTGTGTTTTCAGGCTCGATCTACTTTTGCATTGAGAACCTTAAATTGATATAACATTGTTCCAACATACAATCCCGAGGTTTTTCAGTTAGTACACGACACCTTTCTATCTCTCGTCCACACGGCTTTACCAGAACATTTAGTGAACACCATGAAGTAGTGAGTTGTGTGTGTGTGTGTGTGTGTGTGTGTGTGTGTGTGTGTGTGTGTGTGTGTGTGTGTGTGTGTGTGTGTGTGTGTGTGTGTGCCTGGTCTTGCCCTCCATGCTGTCTTTTGAAGTAGATGGTGTAGCAGTGCGGCTTTAAAAGGTGGTGTACATGAGCCTTCAGGTCGGCCTGCATGGATGGGGGTGGAGAGGTGTTCCTGATTTAGGGTGTTGTACAGTTGCCACAACAAGTACAGTATTAGTTAGTCCATGCAGTGACGGGTTCTAAGAGAGTAAAGATGGACGTAACTTATTTTATATCATCAAACTATTCTCAGCTTATTGTCGTAACTTCTTTTATATCATCAAACTATTCTCAGTTTATTGTTCATTTAGGTCAGAATAATAAATAGTGAATATAGAACTAAATAAGAAAAAACAAATGCATGGAATCTTTTTCAGCTACTGTACATTTGCGTCTGCTATTCCTTACATGTCTTTTTAGCACATCTGTATTCTACCTAACTATTTATACTTCTTGCATGCGTAGAAAAAAAAAGAAGAAAAGAATGAAAGGTAACCACAACATATAACCCGACCCATCATGCATTCACAATTTATAACTTGTAGAAAATCGATAAAATATAATGAGTTCCTCCATTAGCATAGTGTGTCCAGGGCAAAGTGAACCTAACTGTGCTTGCTATTGTGTATTTATTATAAGTGTGTGTGTGTTAATTGTCTGGTGTCTGTGAAATTCCTACACAGATTACATAGAGACTCCTATGTATGTACAGTGTATTTTAATCCAATACACTAGCCAAATTGTTACATTGGAGATTGATTTTTATTTTTTATTTATGTTTTGTGAAGTGCATGTTGCCTACAGGGAAAAAAAGATAACAAAACAGCAGTAAATTATTGGCCAACGTGATGGAAATATTCCCTATTCTAATATTAATGTCCATTTTAGGTGTAAAGTATCCCATTTTCTTGTGTTCTGTGTATGTGAGAGAGAGAGAGAGAGAGAGAGAGAGAGAGAGAGAGAGAGAGAGAGAGAGAGAGAGAGAGAGAGTTGTTATACCGATGTGTTTAAATGATAATGAATGTGTGTCTTTATACATTTATACCGTAAGACACCTTTAACAACAACAACAACAACAAAACACAAATATGGTAACGGGATAGAAGTGACCAGTAAACAAAGTACATACAGTATATATGTATGTATATATGTGAAAATTATCCGCTAATAAATAATAATTCCCGCATCAATTGAATCGGGTAAAGGGAAGAGGAAAGAATATGCAAGAATATACATGGTGTACAGTCGGTGTGGTCGTATATACCACAACCCTTGATACTTTGTTTACCCTAATGAAATGTAAAGGTGTTAAGGAATAATGTAGTCACCTCCTTCACGAGAGTTCCTTTTTCCTTTTATTATTATTATTATTACTTTTTTTTTCTTTTTTTTTTAACTGGTGTTTGTGATTTATTATGTAGGAAGGATGGATGGATGAGTTAGGAAAATGCTGTTTGGTATATAAATGAGATTTAAAATGGTGAAGTATACTGTCTTAACTTAATGGATATACTGTATAATTATTTAAAAGTGTAGCTATGTAAGTAAGTTTAAGGGACTTGAAAATATATTACGTAAATGCATGAAGAGGTATAAGTTGGTCCCTGAAACCAATACATAGAATCAGCAAGTGGACTCCAAGGTAGACAGAACTGTACGTCACAACACAACAGAGGCTTGGAAGTAGATAATTATGAAGAGATATATAAGAGATAAAATACAACCTCCTCCACTACCAACACCAACTCCCCCTCCTCCACCACCACTACCACCACCACCTCCTCCTCCTCCTCCTCCTCCTCCTCCTTTTCTTCCTCCTCCACTACCACCACCACCTCCTCCTCCTCCTCCTCCTCCTCCTCCTCCTCCTCCTCCTCCTCCTCCTCCTCCTCCTCCTCCTCCTCCTCCTCCTCCTCCTCCTCCTCCTCCTCCTCCTCCTCCTCCAGTGGGTCCAGAAGAAGAACCCCATAGTGGACTCCTCCGCTGAGACTCCAATATCCTGCAACAATAGCCTTACATTCAAGAGCTCTTGGTTCGATAATCACAGTCCGCCAATGAGCACGGAGCTCTCGTCGCCAGCCAGCCTATCAGGAGCCAGGGATCATCGTGGTAGTTGGGCAGCACGGACCAATGGGATGTCGGCTTTCATCTGACGAACACTAAGGAGCCTCAGATGGTGGCACTGGGCAGGACTAGCCAATGGGAAAGCAGGTCTCATATATCAGCCAATCAGAAGCCAGGGATCGTAGCAGTTGGGCAGAAGAGTCCAATGAGAATGCGGTTCTTATGCGTCGGCCTATCAGGAGCCTGGTTTCAACTGGTGGGTAGAAGGTAGGAGAGGATCTAGCACCATTTGAAATCAGTGCCTCTATAGGCCACCACCTTCACTGCTGCTCCTGCCTTCCTTCCTTCCTTCATTCATTCATTCAGTCATTCCTCGTCTGCCTGTCTGCCTGCCTGACACACGGACTTTCCACGCACTACTTCCCGGACTCACACTCACTGCACTCACTCGTTTGGACTCGTGTTGTTTTGTACTCATCATTCACCGGACTTACTTTGTTTGAACTTATCTATGGTACACTCATCACTCATCGGACGCATTTTTGGTTAATATATATTTTTTCATCTTTTTGTTACTGGTACTCTCATCCTCATAATAAACTCATCAGTCATATTTCTAAACTTGCTCTTTGGACTGACGTATAGGACTCGTTACTGGACTGATGGACTGTAATGGGACTCCTGTAGCAGCTGTGTCATGGTACCCTTCTGCCTTGAGAGTGTGCCTGCCTGAGTACGAAGGTGGAACAAACTAACCAACCCCTGCCTCCACCCCACCCCCCCACCATGACAGCAGCCACCCCCTCCCCCTCCCCCCTTCCCTGAATCACCAGCCCCCCTTACAGACCACAACAAGTCCTCCTGTCCCCTCCCTTACACACACGTATATACACACATACTCACACACACACACACACACACATATACTCTCTCACACACACACACATATACTCTCTCTCACACACACACACACACACACACACACACACACACACACACACACACACACACACACACACAAGAGTCTGTAAGATGGTGACCTCTCAACACTTGCACTATACGACAGACTGACTGACTTACTGAATAAAGAAATGAATGAATGCATAAATGACTGACTGACTGATTGACTGTCTACCTAACTAACAAACTGACTGACTTACTGACACATTGTTTTTCTTCCTCCAGTCAGGATCTTAGAGAATTTCATCATATCATAGGAACACCATTCAGCCAAAGTTAAAAAATGTACTTTGTGTTACATATTTAATTTCCATATTCTGTATTTACTTTCCCAATAACATTTGAATTATTTACACTAAGGGCATTTGCCTATAGACACCATTTATTGTAATTTATTGTAATAAGTATATTAGTGAATAACATAATACCTTCATTCATTTTTTTTTTTCATATTATTTCATCCTCATCTACTGTCAGCTCAAATGTCTTTTATCCGTCATGTGATTAATGTAATGTAATGTAAACTAAGGCATTAATGGATTGTAGGCTTCTCACTTCTCCAAACTCTACCACATAAATAGTAACAATATTAAGGTAGTCTTTATCGTGGCACACCTTGGAGGAATCAGAAGCTAACAATCATTTTACCCACAGTGTCTTGACCCGTTTTAGGAAATGGTATAATTTTGGTAACATTTGAACACCTTGATTCTTCCAATGTATGTCAGGAAACAGTACCATATTAATGAAAATAATGGTGGCTTGTTGCATAGAATAGTTTGGAGGAAATAGTTGCTCCAGATTTACCAGTACTTTACCAAATACTTTCAGGTTCAGTTGATGAGGAAGATACAAAAATTATAGTGTGTACAAAAATTAGTCAGTCATTTATTTATTCATTCACATTAACTTTATATAAATAAAAATGTATAGTTACTTGTTTGTCTAAGTGAGTGAGTGGGAACCTTTCATTATTATGTCCAAATCCTTCCTGACAATCTTGAGAGTGTTGGCAGTGTACTGATTTATTATTATTATATTTATCTACATTAACTTACAAGCCCAATTTTACACCATAGTGATATTTGTTCTGTTAGGAATATATTATAATGTATTTCAATGAAGACACGTTTCACTTACTATGTGTTTGACTCACCTGGATACTGTGGATATTTTACTATATGTGTGTGTGGATATTTTACTATGTGTGTGTGGATATTTTACCACGTGTGTGTGTGGATATTTTACTATGTGTGTGTGGATATTTTACTATGTGTGTGTGGATATTTTACTATGTGTGTGTGGATATTTTACTATGTGTGTGTGGATATTTTACTATGTGTGTGTGGATATTTTACTATGTGTGTGTGGATATTTTACTATGTGTGTGTGGATATTTTACTATGTGTGTGTGGATATTTACTATGTGTGTGTGTGTGGATATTTTACTATGTGTTTGTATTTATTTACTTACCTTCGATACTGCCATACTGTACCGTGTCCTGTATATTGTACCAGGTGAAATTAGTATCAAATGGATTGATCGCTGATTCTATAGATGAAATATATTGTTGTGTATGATGATTATAATAACGAGTGTGAAAATGAATTGTAAAGTATAATTATAGTAACGATGAGGTCAGCACTCTTTATATCACACACACACACACACACACACACACACACACACACACACACACACACACACACCTCAGAACCACAAGTAGCTACTGTGCCATTACCTATCACTCCCATCTACCTCTCTTTCCCTCCCTCTTGTCTACTCTCTCCTCCTCTCTTATATTCCTATCATCTGCAACATCTTCTCCATCCTGCCCTCCTCCTCCTCCTCCACTCCCTCTCATCTTTCCTCCTCCCTCTCTCCTTCCCTACTCCCTCCCTCCTTTCCTCCTCCTTCTCTCCTTTCCTCCCCTTGTCTTCCTACTACTTCCTGTCTCCCACTCCTCCACTTCACCTTCCTCCTCTTCCTCCTCCTCGTACCCCAATTTCCTCTTTCCATTTCCTAGCCTCCTCTTCTTCCTCCTCCTCCTCCTCCTCCTCCTCCTCCTCCTCCTCCTCCTCCTCCTCCTCCTCCTCCTCCTCCTCCTCCTCCTCCTCCTCCTCCTCCTCCTCCTCCTCCTCCTCCTCTTTCTCTTTCTCTTTCTGTACACTTACCCTCCTCCTCCTTCCCCTCAGCTTTGTACCCTAGTTTCCTCCTCCTCCTCCTCCTATACCTTTCCCTCATATTCCCTCCCCTCTCCCCCCTCCTCTCCCTCCATGGTTACCACTATCTCCTTCCTCCCGTTGTACCCTCATTTCCTCTTTTCCCTCCTCCCCTCCCCTCCCCTCGGTTGCCCCTATCTCCAATTCCCCCTTCCACCCCTTCCCCCGCCCCCGCTCCTCTTCACCTTTCAAGTCTTCTCCACACAGGGCCCCCTCCGCCTCTAACCCGGCCCCTTCCTTCCTTCATTGTTGCCAAGGTATCAATACCCCATTGTCCTATATTTCTCATATCTGGGGAAGATCTCACTCTCACTCACACCCTTTCTTTCTCCTCTCTCTCTCTCTGCCCTCCCTCTACGCACTATCTCTCTCTCACTCTCACCCATCTACTCTACACTTTTCTACACTAATCTCTCTCTCTCTCTCTCATTATTTTGTTATCCCCATTTAGCCTCTTGTTCTCCTACCTAACCATGCACTCCTCCTTTTACATCATACTCAGATGACTTATTTCATCATTGCCTACAGCGATGGATTAATATCTATTCACTACCTGAATTATAACATTACATTATATTATATTATACGTACAGTCGGACTCAAGAATTCGTATACACCACATGGCATCAAAATCAAGGGTTCGGAAAGACTAGAAAATTTAATATATACATTAATTTTTCCTAACACCAAAGTTTTCTAGTAATACTGTTTATAGATTATAATATATGCATCAGTCAGTAGAACAACAGAATGTGCAGAATAAAGACGACCGACCCCCTTTTTAACCAATGCTCTGTGTACGAATTCTTGAGGCCGACTGTACTATCCAAGACAAAATTCGTGTCGTGAAAAAAATTGGTGAAAATAATATATGGTGCAGGTCTATACCAAACAGGACACAAGAAACATTAAGTCTCACCAGTTATATCAAATCATCGGACATGACATGAGCGAGCGACACGACTTTTGTCTCTGATAGTACACTCGCAATCCAAAATATGTATCCAGGCTTGCTTCGAATACCCTGATCGAATATTAATTAAGCGAGCTCAAGCAAATATGAAACAGGATAAGCGTTGTAATTGGTTCACTATAGTATGTTAATTAAATGATTCGAAACTTCAACAAGACATGGATACAAATTTTGGATGGCGAGTGTACAGTTGCCAGCATTTATAACTGGTACAGTCAACGTTGTCATTTCTCGTCTCCTGTACCAGTTATAAATGCTGGCAATTGTACATCATACCGGTGGTTGTAATTCTTATTGTTATAATGATGTGTATTGGTGTTGTCCTGTTATTTTTAGTTTTATCTTTGGTGGTTGTTTGATATATTCGAGACCATGCATGTAGGATTGGATGTGGAGACTTACTGTGGGTTTTATTGTGGAGAGGTTCTGTGGGGTTTGGCTGTGTAATGTTTTTTTGGGGTTTGAATGTGTAATGAGTGGGGTTTGAATGTGTAATGAGTGGGGTTTGAATGTGTAATGTGTGGGGTTTGAATGTGTAATGTGTGGGGTTTGAATGTGTAATGAGTGGGGTTTGAATGTGTAATGAGTGGGGTTTGAATGTGTAATGAGTGGGGTTTGAATGTGTAATTGAGTGGGGTTTGAATGTGTAATGAGTGGGGTTTGAATGTGTAATGTGTGGGGTTTGAATGTGTAATGTTTTTTTGGGGTTTGAATGTGTAATGTTTTTTGGGGTTTGAATGTGTAATGTGTGGGGTTTGAATGTGTAATGTGTGGGGTTTGAATGTGTTTAGGTATGTAAGATTCCATGGGTTTGAATGTGGGGAGGTTCTGTGTGTTTGGCTATGTAAAGTTACTGTGTGTTTACCTGTGTGTTTCTCTAGCTTCTCAGACACACACACACGCACTCGCACTCTCTCTCTCTCTCTCTCTCTCTCTCTCTCTCTATATATATATATATATATATATATATATATATATATATATATATATATATATATATCTGTAGTCCTAAACTAACTCTCGCCCAATCTCGCTGGTTCTCATTCATCTCGCGTTCATCCATAATTTTTCCCACCCCACCCTTTTCACTTTATCTCCCTCCCTCCCTCCCTCCCTCTCTGCCTCTTTTCATTCCCTCATCCTCCAACCTCCCTCCTCCCCGCTTCCTTTTCTCTCTCTCTCTCTCTCTCTCTCTCTCTCTCTCTCTCTCTCTCTCTCTCTCTCTCTCTCTCTCTCTCTATTCCCTGGCTCCTGTTTACAACCACTCCCAATATAAACACAAACAGGCCGCCATGCGATACTCACTTGTTTACACTCCACGCATCACGCCATTCTTTTGTTTTTGTTTTTATGTGCTTCCTCGGTTTATTTTAATTTTATTTTTTTGGCCGGGAATGTTTTTTTTTTTTACATTTTTTGACTCACAGAATGTTTCTTTTTTATTATTATTATTATTATTATTATTATGAAAGGCAGGCACGAGCATGTTTATTTTACATTTTTTATTATTATTATTTTCAAGCACATATATATATTTTGTTTTTCTAGCGGGCGTGGTTATACATATTTTTTTTTTTTTTTTTTTTTACTCACGTTCGTCCAAAGTGTAGGTACTCCTGCAGACTCGGCTCGGCTCAACTCGGCTCAATTCGGCTCTGCTCGGGTCGGTTCTTTCTCACTCTCACACTCGGCACTGAATATTTCACAAAACTCGGCTCTGTGTAGTTTTTGAACGCTCGGCCTAACTCCAATTTTTATATTTATTTTTTTTTACTTTAACATTTATGTGTGTGTGTGTGTGTCTAGGTGTGTGCGTGCTGTGAAGTGCTTATATATAATATGTGAGTATGTGTGAGTATAATCTATGTGTTTTGAATGTGATTTGTACTGTATGTGTGTATCTAGTGTGTGTGTGTGTAAAATTGGTTAACGTACCGGGCTAGTAATTTTCTAACAAAATACTGCATATCACTGTTTTACACACACACACACACACAC